>JADGKA010001115.1:0-10737 GCA_027604605.1 Borealophlyctis nickersoniae
GGATTGCGGGGTAGGGTAGGCGGTGCGGGATGAGGAGGAGGATGGTGAACCGCGGGAGGAGCGGGAGGAGCGGGAGGGACCGGTACCGTCTGAGGCGACACGCGACGTATCACGGCTGCGAAAGCGAGAGATGCTGAAAGAGAGCAACGATGGTGAGAAATGGTTTCCATAGAGAGGAATCCTTGAAGTCGGACAATAAGCAAATGGCATAATCCACTTACATCGGGTCGCAAAACTCAACAGCGACACCACCAACCCAACCCCCAACATCAACAACTCCACGAACACCGCGAACAAGGTTGCGAAATCCATACCGGCCGGCCTTGCCGGCTATTTCCAGACCCCACGCCAGGAGTCCGGGGAACTTCTTCAACACAGCGCAGGTGAACGTCAGGAAGTAGGAGAAGATGAACAGGTAGATGGTGAAAACCACCCACACTGCCGCGAAGGAGATGCTGAGGATGAGGGAGAAGAGGTTTGGGACGAAGCGCTGAGGAGTACGGTCTGGCTCTTCCGTCGGGGGAGGAGGCTCAGAGCCCGTAGCATGGGCTGTTGAAGCGCGACCAGTTGCGGATGCTCTGATGAATGTGAATGCACCGGTTAACCTTCAGTTTCATAGGTTTGCCTTGCACGTCCTCTTTTGCGTGACGATACCAAGATACATACCCTGGTCGTCTTTGACCCGCCGTGCCACGAGGCGGACTTGCCCTTCGATTCCCTGTTCTCGCACGATTCCCACCCGCATCATCTCGACCCATCCCAGTACCCGCTGTCGCACGATCCCTCGGCGGCGAGGGTCTCCGTCCTTGCCACTCATCATTTCGAGCACGGTTCACCGACGGTCCATCCCGAGACCCAAAATCTTCATGGTCATGCGTCGATTCCCTGTACGAGCTGAATTTCGGGGAAGTTCGACCAGACGATGAACGTGGTGAAGATGTTGAGGAGGAAGACTGTGATGGTGATGCATCCGGGGTTGTTTTCCTGGATGGTGACTCGACATGCGCGTGAGGTGCAAAGGTGTAGTGGTATGGTTGCGGAGTGCGTTCGAATGAAGCGAATGGGACAGGTGTGGGCGATGGGGGCGATGGCGGTGGCGATGTTTGTTGTGCTGCTGAAAATAAATAGACATTATGTCAGTCATTCATGTCAGTCATTCTGCACCAGGTTATATGTGTGGGAAAGTGATGAATTCGGGGAGTCGGCACCCATCTGAGCTGCTCTTCCCATCGAATCTGTAGCCAACTTAGGGCCGGACTCTCCACTCGATCTCGAGTCTAACCTCAAGTTGGCCACGTCGTCCCTTGGCTCGCCCCTCTGAGTCTAATCACAACTTTCCTTTGTCTTGCGCCGCCACTTACCAGTAATGGGAGAATTGACTCTTCTCTCAGGAGAAGGAGAACTCACGAAGCAGTAATCGAACTGAGGAGACGAGACAGCAGGAGACGACGCCGAGGAGGAAGGGGCTGTTGTAGTCGTTGGGGTTGCTGCTCCCGCTGCCGAGTGCAACGTAAACTCCTGTTGCAAAGTGTGGGAAGCATACGCGGACATGACAGGCATGATTTCTCTTCTTCAGAAGGCGTAGGGAATGATGGTGGGGTGTTGGAGGGAGAGGTAACCGACCGGAAGGTACTGATAATAGTTGAGCTTCAAAACCTGGAGGTTTGAGAGAAAGGAGGAGGAGGTGAGTTCCCTGGACGACGCGGAGGAGATCCCCACCTCACGAGACCCAATTACCACCGACCGGCTCCCCCCAATTTCTCAAAGCATATGCGTGCACCCCTTGGCGGCCTCGCTTCGTTTGTCGCCAGGTTTGCGGTCTGGGTACCGTGGGAAAGTGGGAATTGTGGAGCGCGGGGCCACGCGTATGAGAAGACCAGAGCTCTTGGCCATTGCTGACTGAGCACCCCTCGAGAAGACGTTCGACTCCCCAACCTTCCCACAGCGAGGGGACTCTCTTTATACTTACACGACGGCTCAGGGGAGTGAGTTCTGGCAACCACGAGAGAGAATGGCGCCTTGCTTTGTGGGAAAGGAATGCGACAAGCAGACGATGGCTGTTTGGAGTAAGAGCGCGGCTCAGAGAGGAAGACTGAGAGGGGAGAAGGTTTCCTTCCTTGACGGGTCTGTCTGTCGCCCGCCGCCAACAAAAGAGAGCGATTTCGAAGCGAGGGTCGTCGGTCAAGTGAGCGTGGGAAAGTGACGTGGTTCTGTCTACGGCCAGAGTCTGAGACCACTGGTGGTGGAGTGAGTGATCGGGGGAGACAAAGCAACAAGAGTGATGGGACTGTCCAATCAGATTTCTGCTGCTTATTACAGATAATTCATGCGCAGAGTGCGCAGACAGACAGAAAAAACACAGCGACAGACGAAGGAATGAATGCGAAGGAGACGCGGGCTCAGATTTCATGCAAAAAGCAAAGCAATGCTTGGACACATACGGTATCCATCCAGGATCCTTCGCCTTTTTTTATTTTTCTGGCGTCTTCTGAGCCTGAATCGTCCAAAATGAAAATGGGCGGGAAATGAATCCTCTCTGCTCCGCGGGGGAGGCACTTGCACGTGTCATAGTGGCTCGTCAAACCACTTCCGATATCCAGAGCGTGTTTCAGGATAAGCTGGTTAGGTAAGCCACTCTCACTCCAGCCGGTTGAAACCAATGGAAGGGTATCCGGTAACTGCACATTCCTGGGTTGTTCCTCGACGTGAACTCGTCGCTATACTTAACCCCACATATAAAATATGGCACGGATAGGCCGAGTTTGAAATTAGTCTTAATATTGCATTATTGAAGCATATCGGGCAAAGAATGATCTTCAATGCACCCGCACTGGTATTCTCCGACAAATCTCGGTTCGCCTTTTTTTCAGCTGTGAATTTGCTGGCTCTTATTAAAAAGTGTGTGGAAGCAAGTCATGTTGCCGAAGTTTCCAGTGGGCTAAATG
Source organism: Borealophlyctis nickersoniae (assembly GCA_027604605.1). Lineage (NCBI taxonomy): Eukaryota > Fungi > Chytridiomycota > Chytridiomycetes > Rhizophlyctidales > Borealophlyctidaceae > Borealophlyctis > Borealophlyctis nickersoniae. The sequence continues at coordinate 2,946 of JADGKA010001115.1, forward strand.
TACTACCTAGACCACAATTGAAAAGGGGATGTGGGCCAGAGAAATGAGCAATGTCCCCGGGGTGGTTGTTTTGCTGTTTTGTCTCTTGACCTACCAAGTAAAATTTGCCAGGTTCGGTAACATGCGCAGGAGAAAAGAAGAGAATAGCTTAACATTTGGCCGAGGAGAACCCCGGCAATACTAGTGCATGGATACCCGGACAAAGAAATTCTCATCAGTAACACACTTGACCGCAGATACCAGCCGATTCCTGAAGTAGCGTCCTCCGTATTCACCACCATGGCCGCCATTCAACGAGCTTTAGTATGGTTTTGTATAAAGTCAAAAACAAGCACCCAATATCAGGATCCATCCCGACCCGTTCACTTTCGGCATATGCGGGAACCTTTGATTTTCCACCCACCAGAACTGGCCATACTACATCAAGTGCGGCTTCTCTTTCCTCATGAGAGGCTTAAAAAACAAGGAACAGGAATATCCCTGCAATAAACTGTGTTGTGGGGAGCGCAAAGACCGCAAGATAAGGCGGGGTGGACGGGAGCGTTCGTAGTAGACGCATGCGTTCGATGTCGGAGATTTTCCTAAGCTTTTTTTTAGGTCGGATGCGCATTTCATACGATCCAGAATGGTTGAATCATGAAAGTAACAAAGTACGTATACCGTTCTTTCGATGCGTCCTGTATTGCGGTGTGGCCCACCCGGACACCCTCAATTCCTAACTCTTAAACCAATGAGCTGATAAAATGGATGACGCCCCAAATTCATTATTCTCCTTCGCCACAAAAAAAAAATCAAGAATTCCTGACCGACATAGTGGCCGTATGCGGGCTGATCAGTTGAAAATCTTTGTACGGGATTACCGTCATGGTTGGTGTGTGTTCCTCGTTCGTCATCCGCCTGCAAAAGTATGGAGATGGCGGTTAGCACATCGATATTGTTTGACATGCCGGGTGCGGTCCGCCTTGGCGATCTGCTGAGGATGGGTAAGGAGAGCATGGGCCGACGCGGGAGGAAAAAACCTTGACGAACAACTCAATTTGGAGAGCCCACGGAGTTGAAACCCGTACCCATATACATTACGGCATTTCGAATGAAGCCCTCGACTGTAGAGGCAAAAAAAGCAAGGTTGCGCGATGGTTTAATGCCGAATATTGAAGGGACACAAAGGACGTAGCACTGTCTACGTCAAGAAAAGAGGGGATCTCCTGCCGAACTCAATGGAGACGGCGTGCCATGCCATCCAGGCCTGCGCCAGCTCAACAACTGAGGCCATTCGCGATCGCTCGTCACTTACCCTTTTCCGGCGGTTTAACCCAAATATTGAGAACGCTACAGATCTGCGTTACGAAAAAAGGAATTTTCTTTTCCCCCAAACTCAATGGAGACGGCGGTCGAAACCTCTACCTGACCCTTGCACATCCTCGCACATGCGTTACATTCACAACTCAGTATGGAACGAGTGCGGCATGTGAAGGAATACATGGAATACTAAATGCCAAATCTTGAGAACGCTACACATCCGCATCAAAAAAAGTCGTTGCTTCCATTCCGCGACGTAATGGAGCGGTGGTCGAAACCTCTCCCTGGCCCTTGGACACCCTTTCACTGTGCGTTACACTGATCAGACTGGAACGAGTTGTGGGTTGTGAGCCAATAAATCGAACACCAAAATGCCAAATATTGACAGCGCTATCACAACCGCGTCAAAAAAGTGGTTCCTTCCCTCCCAAGGCTCATTGGAGACGGTAGTCGAAACCTCTCCGTGACCCTTCACATACTTGTACTATGCGTTATGTCACTAATCAGAAACGGTCAGGTTGCAGGTCTTGTACCAATACATCGGAAAGTGCTGCACGGTTGGAAAATCCCACAGTACCGCCGTTCGGTATCTACTGTAAGGTCCTCCATTCCCCTTTTTTGGACAGGAGTTGAATCTCCGGGAAAAGAGGCAGTTTTGTCGAGCCTGAATACACGAGAGGCACTGGATACCCGAGAATGTGCACTGAATACCCGAGATTCGGCATCGACCTGACCGCAATGAAGATAAAGTAGATGCCAACCCCCTATTATGACATACGTTGCCAGTCGGGCAAGCAAGAAACCGACGCACAGCTGTCAGCAGTCTTTGGCTCTGGCAAAAAAGAAAGGAAATTTGTGCTCATTTCCGAATGCCTTATGCGGGGACCGATGCCTTGAGGCGTCGTTGGCGGGTGGTGACTGGGTGGGTGATTCTAAGTACCTTTTTTGGGCCAGATGGGTGGTTAGGCCGAACGTTTTGCAACGGAAACAAAAAGAAGCACAACACGTTGGGACAAGCCAGAATCTGGATACCCACAGAGTTGCGGTTTTGTGGGCCAGGCAGTGCGTATGTGTCTCGCCTGAGCATCGAGTGAATTAATATACCTGCATATCGGCCAAGACCAGTAATGGCCAATAGAGAATCGATGATAAACCACAACAACCCCGCCTCCCACCCCTCTTTCTATCGACACTCAATGTTGTCCTTGCGGACTCAATATCCTAACTCGGTTGCCAATCAAGAATCGTTGATTCTTCGAAAAAAAAGAAGTTAGATACAGCAGCTCGAGGATCTGGATACCACAGGTGCGTGGGCCAGGAAGTACCATGGGGTGACTCATTACACGCAACAATGTTTGTCTATGCGATCCAAAAGGACCTCCGCCGTTTCCCCAAAGCAATATATACATGACTGCGCAACGTATCCGAATTTCTTACGACTTCCCCACCCGCCTATATTTTCGTCTTTTTTAGCCTTTTTATGCGAAAGGCGACAAAGATGCATGTCCACAAGCTACTCTATCATGGATTCAAGTCCTCCATATGTGTAATACAAGTTGGTGGAAAGCTGGCTCTTCGATTCGTCAACTTTCGATGAAGCGGTGACATATTGACGGGGTTTTGACTTTAGTGTCTGCAGATCGCAAGGCTATGGTCGTTATAGTGTTCTTTGCACAGTTTGGGCACGCTCCAGGATGCATTGTAGACGTCTGGTGTTGTTCTGGGCAATCCTGGAGCGCTGGTGAGTGTATGGAAATCCGGAGGAGACGGCGTTTGAAGGCGGGATGGGTGCGCAATGTTCCGTATTTCTTCTTGTTCTGCGCGGATTTGGCAGGATGAATGCGCAACGGTCCGTATTTCTTGGTGTCGCGCGCGGGGATAATGGAATGAGTGCGCAGTGAGCTGTAACGGCTTTCCCATGAGTTTGGATTGTCATTGTTCACAAGGACGAAGTTGCTTTTAGTGAAGGCGTGAGCTTTAGGCGTCGTATTTGAGTTTGTGCTGACGGATCACTCTCCCGCTGTTCGTTTTATGCATGCAGGTGAATCTCTTGAACCGAATTGAGACGACTGATTGCCTTTGTGAGTATGATGCATCCATTTTGAGCTCTGTACGTAGCTTTCGATCAAGCATTGACTGAAACGGTGAACTTTGTTATTATCGATTGTAAGGTGTCCGCCGGGATCAAATGGATGAACGCAAAAATGTTTGTCTATTCGATGGTCCAAAAGGACCTCCGCCGTATCCCCAAAACAAAGAAGATAAATATACGGGTATCTCGTACAAGACAACTATGCTGGTATCCCATCCAACTCCGCAACCAGTCCCCCGCATTTTCCTCGCCTCCCCTCATCCACCCTAACTAGGCTGCATCTTCCATACCATTGGTCTTTTTTGGAGGCAACGCCGACTGATGACCATTTTTGGTCGATGCAGCGTCGATAACCTCCGTGCGGATACTGGGTGTATTGGTTTTGCTATTCGCCTTCGACCCATCGTCACTTTCCCCAACGCCTTTTGAAACCTCGCGACGTCGGTTAAGAACATCAACCCGACGGCGCACGGGTAGACGCCGACCATGGACCACCACGCGAGTTTATTCGGTTTGAGGTAATCCCCCACGGCGAGGTAGGTCATGAGCACCGTGACCAAGTACATTGAGAGACGCATGGCGGCTTCGGCCCACAACATGATGGTTTTGAGGAATCTTTCCTTGTTGGCGCGTTGGAATGCCGTGGCACTTTGGACGATTTTGTACTGCAAGAGAGCGAAATAGACGGGCTCGGTGAGCATGAACCACGAGATGGTGGCGATGTTGATTTGTGTTGTTTCGTTGGACACCAGCATCCCGTAGGTTGTCAGCATATCCTTACTCCAATAACCGGCATTGGTGTATTGGATGACGCTTTGGATGACGGCCATAAAGATCGGTAGCCAGAGTTGGATGCGCGGGGAAGCGTTGTAGATCATGCATGTTCGGCGGACGGAGTAGAAGGATTGGGAGACGAAGGCCCCGACATACACTATCATGGCGGCGATCTGCCAGCGTCCGAAATCGTCAAAGTTGAGCTGCTTAATGGAGTTCCAGCCCACGATGCCGAAGACTTGGGACAGAACCAAGAAGATGAAAAAGAGGGCGATGGACACTTTGAGTTGGATGTCTCTGATCGAGAGGAAGCTTGGAAGGCAGCTGCCGAAGACTGTTAAGGTCATCAACACGCCGCAGATATTCCTGGCGAAAAGAGGCTCCGATTGAGCGCCATGGTCAACGCTCGCTGAAAGCAAATGTTGACGGACTTACGTTCCCATGATAGCATCGGGTGACATATCGGGTGGGGGTGGAGCCGCCATTTTTGCGAGTGTGAAGTGGACGTTTGTGAATGTGTGTGGACGTTTGTGAATGTGCGGGACGTGAGAACTTGGGAGTGGGCGGAACGTGAGTGGGCGCTTCTTGGTTCGTATGGATATACAATAAATGGCAAAGCAAACGGAACCCATAGCTCTTCAATGCCTCTCTTGATTTGAGCGTCCACAGTAGGTTAACCCTGAAGGTTAATATGGATACCGACTGCTTGTGTTTGTGGGGACCAGCTGGGCCAAGGCGACCCCGACCCCTTGACGCGTGCGAAGGACCGCCGCAGGCAACTTGCAACTTCCGCGACTTGGCATCGACGTTCATCTCGGCCAGCCAACTAGATAGCTAGACTTGGCGCTCGCTGGCTCGCTTCCATCTTCCTGCCCAGTGCCGCCACACACACACACAACACATATAAAACCACCGTTCTCCTGCGTTGCCTTCCATCTCCTCAACAAGTTTCGATACATCCAAGTTGCGACGAATACACTACCGGTACTGCATACTCGAAATATGGGAAACTGCTGTTCAACCCACGAGTCTCGCCCCAGAAAAACTCTCCATGTCATCTTGCCTTTCTCAAACCCAATACAATACAAACGCCGCACTCAACTCCTCAACCAGACTGTATCCTCCCTCCTCGCTGAACGAGACCGTCTCCGCCGCAACGACCCCTCCTACGCGCTGGACGTCGTCGTATCCGAACTGAGCTACACAGACCCTCCCGTACGCTCAACCACCCACGAAGCAAAGCACAACCTCCACTTTTCCACAACCCTCGAAAATACACTCTGGTCAAAAGAAAATCTCATCAACCTCGCCGTCAAACACATCTGCGACTCTGACCCATCCGCCCAGTACTTTGCCTGGGTCGACGCCGACATCACATTCGACAGCAAAACCTGGGTCCAAGACACCATCCAACTCCTAGACTCTGGCAACGCACACTTTATCCAACTCTTCTCCACCGCATCCCTCCTCGACCCTTCCAACCACCCTTACCAAACCGTCAAAGGATTCGCATACCAACACGCAACGCACGGATCGGAAAAGTACAAATCCGTTCCAAACGCCCACGAAGAGTACTGGCACCCCGGCTTCGCGTGGGCCACCACTCGCTCCACCTTCGAAAGATGCGGTGGACTCATTGAACGATCGCTGGGCAGCGCGGATCGGCACATGGCTATGGCGTTCCTCGGTAAAGGCGCCGAGTCGGTCCCCCCGGGAATGTCGGACGTTTACCTCCGTCTCGTGCAAGAGTGGGAAACGCGGGTGCGCGATGCAGAGTTCAAACTCGGTTACGTACCGGGCAACATCAAACATTACTGGCACGGGGACTTGAAGAACAGACAGTACATGGAGCGGTGGGATATTTTGAGGAAACATGGGTTTGATCCGTTGCGGGATATGGCGAAACGGAGTGATGGGGTCATTGTGTGGAGTGACAATGTCGGGGCTGGTTTCAAGGAGGATGTGTTTGCGTATTTCAGTCAACGGGATGAGGATAGCGTGTTGAATTCTCCTCCGGTTATGATTGTGCCAAAGGCTGGAGGTGGAGGGACAAAAGAAAAGAAGAAACGTGACGACAAATCGAAAAAGACGAAGAAGCCGAAACCGTACAAATTCCAGCTTCCCGGAGCGATGGATACCGTCAGCATTGGCGGCGGCAGCAGTAGCAGCAGGAGCAGCAGCGACCGTGAAGCCTATGAGATTGTTGAGGTCGGAGGCGGCGGAGATGACTTGCCAGGAAGGGACCCTGCTCCGGACATTGCGCCTGCGTTCATCCCGTTGATCTTGGACCCGACGACACAGTTTCCAGGTGTTTATGCGGGCGGTGTATAGGGGTCGTTGGGAATATTATTACCTGCCTCCGGACTCTGGCATTATTGTGGGGTTGGGAAATGGGCATGGGTATTTGTAAATTCTAGCACAACAATGTAACAAAAATAATAATAAAAGAAGAGAAGCGCGTTGTACTTTTGACCTTGTGTTGGGTATAAGAACACCATTGGGCAACTGGTGGAACCAAACAACGTTGCGGACGACTTCTTCATCTTGACGGCTTTTATTGACAGACATGCAGAAGACACGGCGACGAAAAGTAGCTTGAATTTCTATGTGGAACGCCCGGTGGACCGCATTTCAGCCATAAATCACGACGATGTGCATACCAGAATTCCACAAATGAAAAATACACAAAGAAGGAAAATTGGGTTTTTCAATGACGGGGGATAACTTTGAATTGATATTGACACATTTGCATAGGGTATCCCATCCAGTGGTTGCACGTTTCCATACGTTCACTCTTCGCGTTCTGCAGATTGCTTTGGTAACATTCCAAAGCCCTTTCCCGCCCACTCCAAATCCTGCACACCCAACTCTCGGCGAACCCTTCTACAAGCCCATCAAGCTCTCATCCTTCAACACAGCATATCTGGGTGGGAACCCGCCAGAAACCAGCTTCACCCCCCTCGCAATCGCCACATCATGAATCTCCTGAGGGATGTTGTTGAGATTGCGGATGAAAAGGTTTTCAACCTTGTCCGCGTTATTGATGAACGCAATGACGTCCTCGGTTCTGTGATCGCTCTCAGGCCATACGCCAAACGTACGTACGTTTGGCAAAACTTTAATGAGGGGAGCAAGACGGGAGTTTGGGGCAGGAAGGAATACAAAGTATTCGAGGTCCCTTCCCCGATGTCTCAGAAACTCCAGAATATCCTTCTCCGCCATGGTAATCGCCCGAATATGAAGAGCACGTAGAAATGGCCCGGTTGCGAGATACCGCAACAGCCGAGTCGCGACGCTATTATCCGACGCTCTGAAGGAAAAAGACTTCAAATTGACTCATGATGCAGCGATGGTCTGTATCAACTGGTCCGAGACGTCCCGGTCCATATCGAGGTCCACCAGTTGGTGCTGGGTGGTGAAGAAACGATGGATGGAATCAGTACTCCAATCCCAACCAGAGAGGGAGAGGTGGGCCAAATGCGGGCAATTCTGCGACACTTTCTGCAGAACTCGGGCAAGTCGCGTTCTCCCTTGCTCCGTTTCATAATCTCCTGGAGATACAATCGCGCGTAGTGATTCCAGTTTTGCACCTAAACCCATCGCGAGCTTGTCCAACATAGTCCCTCC
>JADGKA010001116.1:0-10732 GCA_027604605.1 Borealophlyctis nickersoniae
GTTATCTTCAACTCCCCCTAAGCCCTCGTTGCTGTACAGACGCTACTGAACGACTTCGTCAAGGAGCGAAGGAAAAGAAGGAAGATGGTGGACGTAGCGAAAAGGACGCGTTTTTTTGGTGACACAGACCTTCCTTATGGGCGACAGATCAGGGTCACGTGCTCCTGCACGGCGAATGTCCGGCTGGCCAGACATCCTCAATCGAACCTTGCATTACGGTACGGAAATGAACGCTTGCCCTCGCTTTTCGTCAATCAACTTTTGACTTTCAAATAGCAGGACGACATGAGCTTGGCCAATATTGTCAATGTGGAGGTGAGCTAGCAAAAACTCCCGGCAACGGGCGCCCCTCGTCTCACTCACAGAATGTCGCTAGATCCTGAACAACCCGTGCGCTTTTACCGACCCCTTCATCTTCGACATCACCTTCGAAGTCATTGCGCCGCTCAAAGAGGGTAACTCAGGGGCTGCTGTCGGAAGCTTTGCACTACAAAGAAGCTCATACATCCCTTCCCCAGATTTGGAGTTCAGAGTGGTGTATGTTGGCTCTGCGGAAAGTGAAGCTTACGATCAAACTTTGGAATCAGTGATGGTTGGACCAGTTCCGGTTGGAGCAAGCAAGTTTCGATTGGAGGTATAGTGAGTACGCTTGAAGGCACTGTATTCAGAAGCTCTCAACTGTCATGCACGTCCAAGGCCAATGGACCAAACCCATCAAACATTCCACCGGAAGATGCAGTCGGAGTCACTGTGGTACTTCTTCAATGCTTTTACCTGAACCGGGAATTTGTGAGGGTGGGATACTATGTCAACAATGATTACACGAATGAGGAAATGAGGGAAAATCCTCCTGATCAAGTGGACGTTGCTCAACTTCAAAGAAGTACCCTCGCGGAGAAGCCAAGGGTGCGTAGCATATTGAATGAACACTGTCAAATGGATTCTTAACCACCTTGGTTTCCCAGGTGACTAGATTTTCGATTCCATGGTGGGTTTTGATCAGACGTCCCATCCGTATTCCATGGAACTGACTCGCAGGTATTGACAGGGACACGGAAGAAACTGTGCCGCCCATCCAGGCTGAAGGCAAAGTACCCGAAAGCAATGTCCCGCAGGACCAAGTATATATGACGGAAGGATGAATTACAAATTGTACAGTATTTATGATATAGCAAGAACGTCTCGGTGAAGGTTATGATACCAGTTCAGCGGCCAGTCTCAGCGCCTTCTGGGCTGTCCATTTGCCTTTGGTCTTCCACCGGATCCAATCCTCTTTAAAGTCCCGAAATATCCGGGCAAGAAACAGAAAGAGTACAACAATTAAGTTGATATCGAAGAAGCACTTAAGGACTTGATTGGCACCGGACTCGCATCGAACTACATATGGATACTTGGAGACACCTCGACCGCTTCTAGCACATCGCACACACGACACTACGACAGATACCAAGTCCAGCTCCTTCGACAAGGTACGGGTATCCAAAAAGCCCGACCTATTTTTGGCAAATGACAATCAATTCATTTTCGGAAACAATGTTACGTAAAGCATCGCCTGTCCGCGTCCGAGAAGGCTGGACCTTCTGACCTTCCAACCTTCCAGTGCTTGGAACAAATGCGAAAATGGTCAAAGAAAGCGCTCAACCTGCAAGTGTCCCTGGCTACATACCACCCTACGCCGCGTCCCTTCTGCCAAGCAGCATATCATATACCAGCTCCCATGTCAAAGAAAAAGAAGCAGAGGAGTTAGCCGCCTTGCGAGCTGTGGTCGTTCCAAAGTTCAACCATGACACGATTGAAGCGGTCAGCATGCGCTTTTCCAAAGTATACAGCTGGAGCACGCTTTGATTATTTCTGTGACACATATAGGTATTGGACATAAATGACCGACTAATCGAGGTGTTAACCGAATATCAGAACCATGGATGGGTGGGGGAGCCCGAACATAAAATGTAAAGGACTGAGATGTGCACTTTGAAAAGGCGGGACCGCAACCAGCCTAACAGTTCTACTACTTGCAGATACCAACAACGTCTGCAGACGAACTTGATTTACCTTGGTGCATCCGCAGATCAAGTTTTGGGCCAAGTAATGACCTGAGATCGGAAAGTACTTTTCGGGAAAATCCAAGCTGACAAGCTTCCAAACAGGCCTCAAAGCCTCTCGTCCCTGTATCAAAAATGACAACTCCAGCGGTGTCGTCAAAAAGACATGAGGGACGGAAGCGTAAAAGCAAAACTGCGTTGACCCGCCGGCGCGAGCAAATCATAGAAAATCCATTAGAATTTCTATCCTGCCTCACCCCTCCGACCATGATATCCGATGAGTACGTTCCCGATTCGAAAGGTCATGATCCATCCCAGTATAAACCTGTTCCGCCTTTTGTGTATCCTTTCGAGCGAGATCCCAGCAGCCCTGCGCTGCCAGGGAGCGATTTGGTTCCATTGGACCCTCAAACCGTGCATAGGTACTTGAAAGACCGTTTTCCGATTCCAACCGGCACTGCGACGGCCAGGAGGGTCAGTTCCAAAAGTAGATTCATACCGGCGGATAATCAAGATGCTGAGACTGATGAGAGTGATGAGGGGGATGAGGATTACGTGCCTAGCGGGGACGAGGATGATGATGAAGACGAGGACGAGGATGCTGAAGACATGGATGCGAATGGAGAAATTGGTGATGGTAATGGCGTTGATGTGAGGGATGATTGTGCCGTTGGAAGCCCTCACGAAGGGGTTGACCTTTTGCAACTGCACAAGGAAGGCCGTACTTTCTTAGAGGGACAGAACGATATGAGTTTCTTACTTGAAGGGAACGAAGGGAGTGCTTTTTTGCTGCAATAAAGCGAAACTAAGAACGGGGACTCGGCCGCATCATCGCTATAATTGATGTCATGCAGAACAGACTAGCACCAAGCGACCTGCTATTTTCATGTCTTCACACCAGCTGCCCCAGAAATGCGCCAACCAATCCCAACATGTCCCCAAAAAATGCCCCTAGAACGATAGGAATCGGCCATTTCTGTTCGTTCAGAGGATTAGAACTCACAATCATGACGGCGGGCCCCAAAGAAGAGATTCACCTGCCAGTCCCTCTGCCAGTCAAGAGGAATGACAAAACCCCCCATCCACGCTCCAATGACCGCTAAAATGAGAGGAAAGTACGCAGACTTTTGCACTTGTGTTTCCAGCCTGACGATATTTATAGGGATAAGGATGAAAAATCCGGACTTTTCAGACAGGGGGATCTTACGGTGCGCTAGAGGAAATAAGCCGAATCCACGCTGATCCGTTGAAACGCAACGCACAACCAGCGGGGAACGCAACCAACAGTGAGATGTAGGTGGCGGCCAACCAAGTTGGTTCGACGTGACTAACGTATCAGTAATGCATGCGTTCATCACATGTTCAATCTCAAAACAACATCGATGTGTTTGGTTCATACGCAAAAGCCGGAGCACCAAAGAGGACGATCAGCACAAAAAATATGAATGTGCCAACGACGGTAAACCATAATCCATATCCCAACGATGCCAGTCGGGGAAGGCGGGGCTGTGCGTTATGTGCACGATCAGCTGGATTGTCTGCGATCCCTTCTGTTTTGTATTTGCGACTGCTCTATCATACCAGTACTCCTGGAGTCTTCTTTCTATCATTTCCTTGTTTATCTGTTGAAGCTTCAGGCGTGCCCTCACTGTCCCAAATCCCGGAGAGTGCTGCCAAAACACGGAACAACAGCAGCCGTCTGAGCGTGTGCCACAAGCAACTCGAGGGGTCAGCGAGCAGTGAGTGTAGTGGATAGGAGTGGTGGCTTAAGAAGGGTATGTCAAGCAGAGCGAGACAAGAACCTAGCAGTCGAAGGACAAGAGAAACGGTGGAGGACATCGGCAATCTGAGAACAGAAGACGCGGCGGAGGGCGAGTTGAGTTGCATGGTGTAGTGTATGTACTTGCTGAGTCCACAATGTCCACTCATTAATTATGGACATCAGAACAACTACGTTGCCCTTCGCGTTGGCCTTCTTCAAACTTGGGACCTCTCGTCGACTTCAGCCGTTACCCATTCACTCGCGGTTGGACGTGCGGTTCCGCGTGCCTTTACCTCGCCGTTCCCTCCCAACGCGGGGTGCTCCGGTCCGCTTTACAACGGAGTTGTCCAAGACAAAGGTTTTGGTTTGCCATGTTCTTTTCAAGCGCGCTGGTGTCGTCTTATCCTTGACAGTTTTACGACACTATGAGCAAGGTTGTTGACCAGCTCAACCGCGACCGCACCATCATCCTTGACAACGTTCCATTCCATAAGGACACTCGCACCCGTACCATGGTGGAAGGCGCCGGCCACAGACTTTACCATCTTCCCCCGTATTCTCCGATGCTCGATGCTGCTGAGTGGGTCTTCGGCAACATGAAGACCTACGTCAAAAAGCAGGACCTTAGGGACAATGAAACCCTCCCAGCACATTGATGCCAATCTTGCTTGAAGACCTACGTCAAAAAGCAGGACCTTAGGGACAATGAAACCCTCCCAGCACATTGATGCCAATCTTGCTAACATTGACGCAGAGAAATGTTTGGGGTGGATCAGGGAGGTTAACCGCAATCTTCAGGCGGCTATTCGAGGTGAACCTTTGGGGACTACCTACATCTGAGTGATTTGAGATCTGTGGGAGGGTGGTGTGTGTTTGTGTCGGTGTATCATGTTTGTGGAGGAGGGATTTGGGATGAGTGGATTGGGTTGTATCGGAGGAATTGCGCTGATTTGTATCATCATTTGTATCGGAGAGTTTGTTGTATCAATATCATTCAGTGTCGAACTGAAATTGCAAACAACGAACTTGATTTTGGTTCATTGACGAACTCTTTTTCCTGTATCGAATTTGATAGGCGCGAAAGGGGAAAAGAAAACGCGGCGTAACGAACTAGATCGGCCAAAAGAATAATTTGAACTCCCTTTCTTGCCATCGCCAATTTACCATGGAACCCATGTCGTTCAAAATGAATCTTGTAACGCTCTGATTCATGTTATCTCCTGCGTTCTTGTCTACATCACTCATTCTTTCAGCCCCTCTGATTTTTTTGGATCAAGGACAATTCGAAGCCCTAGAGCTGGGGCCTCCTCGTGTTACTTCCTGTGCGGAAGACACTTTGAGGTGTCCTCTTCATCAGTTTAGAGAAAGATCAGCCTGCTGGGCTGCCCGTTGGATCCCTCACGCCCTCCAACAACGTCAATCTCAATCAATCTCAAAGGTCGCTCTCATTGGCATTTTTTCTAATGATTTATTTTCCATCAGTGGCGGAAAACCCTCCGTTTTTTTTTATGTCACTTCAATGGGCTTTGGGCAGCGACGGCAAATCAGAAACCCATCCCCGCATATGACAGACTCACGTATGCGTCTCCCAGTCCACATATTCTTACCCTTCCTGTTCGGGGGCTTGACTTGAAGCCTTGTCCTCCTTTGTCCTTCCTCCGTCAATCTCAACCCTTCAAATTCGTCACCATTCAAGCCCGCCCGGCCACGTCCGCTTTACAACGACCCTTGACCTGCGCAGTGTGTCATGCCCATCTTTTCTCCCTACACTAACTCGGCTGCAGGCAGTGGGCACAGTGCCATCTTTTGGACACTTTTGCCTGATGTCGAATTTATCAAATTTATGTTTGTTTCAATTCAGACTCCCTTGCGGGTGTTCTGACTGTGTCCGAAGTTGCAGGAAATTTCGGTGATGTGGTCCAAAAAAAATTAAGGTGGCGCATGCAAAGTCCGCTTTTCTCTCTCCAACCCGCACTTCGCACTCCCCACATCCCCCGATAACTCACTCTCAACAATGTTCGGTCGCTCCATTTGCCGTGCTGTTGCTCTCGCCCGTCCCTTGGTTGCTGCCCGCGTGGCACCCGTCACCGCCTTTCGCGCAACTGCAGTCAGATCTTTCGCTCTCTCCGTGCCAAGATTCGCCCACGCTGAAGGTAGGTACAACCCATGCCGACACACGGGTTGAATCGTGCGAATGGGAGAACTGCGAACAATGGTGGTTAATTGATATTTACGTTTTGACCACCTTTCCAGTGGACCGCGATTTGACCCAAAAGCTCAACGAGGAGCTCACGTATGAGAAGGAACAGTCTGAGGAGCAACCCGCCTTCGTCAAGGAATTTCTCAGCAAGAGCCCTTTCAAGGTTTGTGTTTGATCATGACAGCGGTGGTTGTCTTTGTTGTGTGCCTTAGCTTGGTTTATCTTCGGCAACAGATTGAAGAGAAGCCTGGAAGCAAGGAGGTCACTCTTGTGCGGTCATTTGGAAATGAGAAGTAGGTTCAACGGGAGTTGTCTGAAATTGGGTTATTCCACTATCTGACTTCTCTTTACAGAATCTCTGCGATTTTCTCGACCGATGCATTGGCTGAACCTGACTTTGAGGACTATGAGGGGGAGGAGGTGTGTCCGACGGTTTCTTTTGCCTCGATATCGTACTGGCTGCTAACACCATCCATGATGAATAGGAGCGCTCTCCGGCAATCCCAGTGACGATTATCATTGAAAAGAAGAGTGGAAACACTGGTGCCCTTGAGATTAACGCCACCTCCCAGGATGATGCTTTCTTCATTGAGAACGTGACATTCAGCCCATCTGCTTCCCTCCTCACCGACCAGAATGCCGAGGCTGACTTCCAACGCCGCACGTTCTACTCTGGACCCGTGTTTGAGGAGTTGGACGAGGGCTTGCAAGAGCTCTTCCTCCGCTTCCTGTCGGAGCGCGGATTCGATGAGAACCTCTCCGCTTTCATTTCGCAATACACCGAGGCCAAGGAGCAGAAAGAATATATGTCGTGGTTGGAGAATGTGGGCAAGTTTGTTCAAGCTTAATTTTTAAATATATATTGTCAGTTTTGCAACACACAAAAGAAGAACCAGAAACATAGCCAATTGGACAAGATCGCGTATTCATGAAATGAAATGTGTCGGGTCGGGTCGTGCTTACAGGGAGCAAGAGGCTCAGCAGGGTAAAGAGGGTCCCACCGGACAACTCAATTCGCTCTTGCGCCGCCCAATTGCAGATTACAATCGGTTCCAAACTTCTATCGCGTTTTCCTTCCCAAGGCCTGTTCTCGCTTCCTCAACCCTTATTCCCACTTCCGCAAAGCACTCGCTGCCAAAATGAACATCGGCGGAAAGTCTCCGAATGACATTCTGTTCATAAATTTCAACCAGGACTTTAGGTGTGCATCAGTGAAGGGTTGCCCGACATCTCGAGCATTTCAAAGGCTTGCATAGCACTGTTTGATTGGAAAGAGAATGGATGGCTTTTTTGAAGCCATCGTTCTAGAAACCTTCCATGGGGGTCCTTCGTCTGTCCTTTAAGGCACTGAGGTCTGACATGTTTCTCGTGCGCAGCTGCATATCGGTTGGTACCCGACATGGATACAAAATTTACAATTGCGATCCTTTCGGAAAATGTTACGGGAAAAGTATGGTTCTTCCTCTTTACGTACCTCGTCGCCTCACACGCAATGCTTTGAACTGTTGGGAATAATGCGCTTACCATCTCATGCGTTTGTTTTTAACAAGCGGATGGTGGTATTGGGGTGGTCGAGATGCTCTTCTGCACAAGTCTGGTGGCATTAGTGGGTGCCGGGGAGCAACCCGCCTTCTCACCACGACGGTTGCAAATAACGAACACAAAGGTATCATGCGTTTTCTCACGTTGACGGGAATGGGCTGCTTACTCACACGGCACGCTTGACATCAATGTTCCGTAGCGACAGTCCACCATCTGTGAACTCACTTTTGTGACGGCCATCCTCGCTGTCAAGCTGAATCGGAAGCGGTTAGTCGTAGTGTTGGAGGAGCACATTTACATTTATGACATTAGCAATATGAAGCTCTTGCACACCATCGATACCTGTCCGAATCCAAATGGTAAAGAAAAAATTGGTTGACGTTCTCATAAGTCTCGTCGTGCTGGCTGGCAGCCAAGCTAAACGGAATTCGGTCTCTTCGGTTGTCGCTCCAGCATTATGCGCTTTGTCCCCGTCCTCTGAAAACTGTTTTCTTGCATACCCACCTAACACTTCCGGCGCCGCTGGCGAGCTCCTGATTTTCGACGCCATTAATTTGCAAGCTGTGAACATTCTTCAAGCCCATAAAAGCCCTCTTAGTTGTATCGCTTTCAATTATGATGGAACGATGGTGGCGACGTCCAGCGATAAGGTGAGGTTCACGCAGGTCATCGTCTTGGCTGCTCATATGCATCGTTTTTGATGGTTTCGCTATTTGGGCTGATAGGGCACGGTCATCCGAGTATTTTCGGTTCCAACAGGGCAAAAGCTGTACCAGTTCCGGCGCGGCACATACCCAGCGCGAATCTATTCCATAACCTTCAACTTGGCGAATACTCTACTATCGGTCTCTAGCGACACGGACACGGTGCACGTATTTAAATTGCTATCCGACCAAGAGAAGCAAGAAAGAATGGAGAGAGTAGAGAGGCGGAATAGCGCGGACAAGAAATACAGCTTGGTGGACACGATGTGAGTTTTCCGCTGTTCCTGGATGGCACAAAACTGGAGACGCTGATTTCGGCTTTGGGTTCCTGTGAACAGAAGGACACCGATAGCATCAGCCGCGGGCGCAGTGAGCTCATACTTTCTGCCTGACGCCATCACTGAAATGTGGGAACCCACCCGCGACTTCGCATTTGCCAAACTTCCCACGGGGCACACTAAAGGTCTGCAGAACATCTGTGCTATCAGTGGCGCAGCTTCATCCCACTTGATGGTCGTGACGGCGGAGGGTTACTTTTATCAGTATTCCATCGATTTGGAGGCGGGAGGGGAGTGTAATTTGCTGAAACAGTATTCGTTGGTGGAGGAAGAGGATGGATCTGCCGCAATTTCACCTTAGCTGATGGGATTTCCCGACGACTCCCATCATTTGGCTTGAAGCACCACAACCAACCGCCCCAAGTTTGTTGATTTTTTTCGCCCTTTGTTACTTTTTTTGCATATTATTCTGTACAAAATACTGTTCAATGGATTGATATGTCTGTCTTCAAGACGCGGTTTGTCTTTTTTTTGGGAACGGGTGCTAGAGCATTTTTTTTGGTTTTGTGGTGTTATTGGTGATTTGCTGTATGGTTGCGGGCGCGATGAGCTGGGTGCATTTCTCACCTCTGTCATTTTCGCGAACGTAAAACTTGCGGAGAATCATGATAGCCTCTTCTCTGTAATAACCTGCTTCAGCCTCGTATGGCGGATCATCGCCCGCTGGACTTTGAAAGAAAGAGCGATTCATTACACATTCAATTTTGCGAGGGGAACAGCATTGGAATATGATTGCAAGGAGCATTTCCGAACCGAAGTACAAAATAAAAGGCAGAACAACAGACGGCAAACCATACATACTCTTGATGAATGTTGAGTACGGACCCGCATCCACCGAATCTGTCGTTCCCGCATCCAAAGTAGACTTTCCGGATTCGCAAGTGCCTCAGGGCCGAAGCACACATGATGCAGGGTTCTACAGTGACATACAAGTCTGTTTGGGAGAATATGGCTTTTGGGTGAGAGGCGAGGATCTGGTCGATAGCTTCCAGTTCAGCGTGGCGGGTGCCCTTATGTGATGTAATGAGATGGGATAATTGAGAGTGAGCGCAAAAAGAGAAAGGCTTCTTCTGCCCGGTGGTGGGTGAGGTTGATGGCAATGTACATTTAAAGATTCGTTTGTTTTATTTCTTCCTCGTCCGATGACCGTGTTGTTTGTTACGAATACGCAACCGACGGGGACTTCACCGACGTTGTAAGCTTCTTCTGCCTGAGAATGATGTCGAGGTCAAGAACCCGAGAAAGACAGTGGATGAAATGGAATCTCCATCCAGGGGAAGGAATAAAACTACCATGTCCAGAGCTTGGCGCATGAAAGAGTGATGGGGTGTTGAGTGTTGTTCCGACATTTGGTGCGTGGAGGTGATTTTCTGGTTGGCGAGATGGTGGTCTTGTTTGAGGACTTGGAAATGAAATTGAAATGGGAGTGCTGCGCCCTCTGCTGGTGCTGCGCCTGTGCGACGTAACTAAATTTGGAACACGATCCGTGTGGCTTGTGTATGTTACCTAGGGGGTGGGCCAGTGGAGAGAGAAGAAGGGGGACGCGAACAGGAGTGAGCTCGAAGAAGGGGGGCGGTGCAATAACTATCTACCTAGTAAGGTGTGTGTACCACATACACACAGTAAAACAGCCTGCGGACAGAGTCGACCGTGGGAAAATAGGAAGACTTCCACTTGACAGAGATTCAAAGTGCATCTCTCCCATTCCAACCGCATATCGGCCCCCTGAAGAAATAATACAGTACTTTGCTGCTCGCTTCTTGAGGCAACAAACAACCAACGCAGAATGGCATCCCAGATCCCAAACGGCCTTGGTGTTGATGGCGGTAACAACCAGGACACAGTGGGGACTGCTCCCACTGCTCCCAGTGCACCTACTACCCCCAACACCAACACCCAGCCCGCGCTATGCGAACCCGCTCTCTGTCCCGGCGGCCTCGCCGTATGCTCGCAAACGACAATGAGTCAAGTCGGCAGTCTGTGTAGATCCATACTGCGCAACGGCACCAACACGATGCTCGCAAGAGTCTACAATAGCGGACCGTGCAAGAGTGGTGTTAACGAACCGGGGCTAAAACTGACATGCGACGGGGATAGTATCACATCGCTGTAAGAAATCTGCATCAATTTGCTTGAAGGATAAA
>JADGKA010001117.1:0-10727 GCA_027604605.1 Borealophlyctis nickersoniae
GTGGAGGGGGGTGCTGCTGCGGTGGGTGGCGTGGCGGACACGCAAGTAGGGAAGGAGGCGCCGGCACCGGCGGTGATAGGGACAGTGGTTGGTGAGGCGGCGAAGGACGGTAAGGAGAATGATAATGTAGCGGCTTAGTGTGATTACAATAGTATTTTTTAGCCAAGCGGTCACCACCATGATATTTGGGAAAGTCAAGTTACGTTAGGACTGTGAAAGACGGGCTTCGCTTCTCTGCTTTCATCGCGAATTCAAAAGGCATTGACGCGCCCTTACAGAATTGATAGGCAAAAGGCATAGCAATCAGTTTGACGTTCAACATGTTCATCAGAAGAGAGGAAGTGCTTGAGAGCGAAAAAGATCCACACGCCTAGTAGAATGAATGGGGTAATGTTGACCCTTGATTAAAGTCCAGTGACAACTTGCTTCTGTCAGACACCTTTGCCGCTTCCGGGCCCAGACGTTTTGGTTCATTCCGGAACAAAATCTGTTACTGGATATTTTATTTTTCGACATTAACTACCAAATCACCACCCGGGCGGTTCCAGCCAAAACTGAGTAGTGCAAATCCGTTTCCCCAACGTTTCCACATACTCCTCCGACAACCCATCTATATCATGCACCACCAACGTTTTCAGTTTCCGACATCCCTTCACCAACTCTTCAATCCCATCCTCCGTAATCGTCGCCCCGGCATCCGGATCCCCGCATTGCCCAATATCCAGTTCCTCCAACTGCTTGCATATGCGCGATATGGCGGTGATGGAACGATCCGAAACTACATCGCACCCGCACATTCCCCAACTCTTTAACCCCGCCCCGCGCTGCTGGATCAACTCCACGACGGAATCCTCACTTTCGAGTGATAGGTCGTTCATGAACAACGTGTGGAGGTTCTGAGAGTACCGAGCCAGAGCGCGGAGTGCGCCGTCCGAGCAGCGTGAGTAACTTATACCGAGCGCTTGCAGGTTCCGACACCGCCGGGCGATTTCGACGATACAGACGTCGGTGAGACCGATGCAGTTGCGTAATTTGACTGTTTCGAGGTGTGGGCATGCCGAGGCGAGGAAGGAGACGGATGCGTCGGTGATGGCGATGTTTTCTTCGAGCCATACACCACGGAGTTCTGGGCACCGTCGTGCGATTGCGATGATGACTTCGTCGACGACCCATGTTCGGCCCAGGTTGAGGTGACGAAGGGAAGAGCCGAGCGAGGTTTGGATTAGGAGGTGGAAGGAAGAGTGTGTTTCATAGCTCACTGTTGAATACGCACAGAAAGTGCACAAGCGTCAGGGACCATGAAAGGAAACATCATAGATATCAACTGTGAATGAACACATACCATTATACAGGTCCAAACCTTCCAGACGACACAGGGCACCAGCAAATGCCGGAGAAGCGGCAGCACTCCAGACCGCATCCCAAGATTCATCCCCATTAACACCCCGATGTCCCCCATCTCCGTTTCCCCTAACCCTACTCCTATCCGAATCCTGATAAGCCGATCCTCTCAGAGAAAAGATGTCGATATCAGGACACGAGGAGAAAATATGGTTGAGGGTGCTTTGCCGAAAATGTCCCACATGCAGTCTCAAGACCCGCAACCGTGGAAACGTGTCGGCTATGATGCGGAGCAGACGGGTATCCTTTGGTTCTTCCAGAGATATATCACGGAGATCTAGCCGCTGAACTTGATGCGACGTAAATGGAGAGGACGGTGACCGAGCCACCCCATTTCCCCGCTTTAAACGACCGCAGTCCGACCCATCACTCCCAAGCGCCTTATTCAACCGCGCACCCAAGATGAGATATTTGACAGCACCCCGAGAAACCACATGCGGGTCCCGCCACAACAAGGGTGTGGCTGATTGTTTCCAGTGCCAATTGACCGCCGCGCAGGAAAGCAAAGTGCGCTGCTCGATTGCACGCTGCAGCGAAGCAGCGTGAGGATCAAGCTTGGGGATTGGACCGGTGACATAGCCGAATACAAAACGCAGCAGTTCCGGAGGAAGCGTGGCGGCCCGCAAGGTGGACGACGAGGGCGGCGTCGAACCGGGGGGTTTCGCCAATGACTGAATCTCGGAGTTTGACGGAGAAGCAGTAGTCGAGCCGGACAGGAGATTTGGTTCACTACCGTTCGAGTCCCCGCAGAGGTCGAGACAAAGGTCGGCCGCACAAATTGCGGTTTCAAGGTCAGCCTTGCAAGGTGAGCCTCCGTCGCGAAAGGTGCGTAACAGGGCAGCGCACAGGCCAAACGTGCGCGAAAATACATCATCGGCAGTTTCTGCGTTGTCGATGGCAGTGTTATCTGCCTTCATGGTTTTGTTGAAGCGTGATCGTTGGAATTGAGTTGATTGTTTGGGTGAAATCGGATTGCGAAACGAAGGACGGTGAGGGTTTTTATATCTCAGATAGCCGACGCGTCGGAGCACAACGTTGCCCTTCACACCTGAATTACGTCTCCCAACCCATCTCCCAACGGTCCACACCTGCACCTTCGCCAGTCGCCTTCCCCAGAAGCTTATCCAAGATGAACAACCCCAAACCTCTTGCCGCAGTAGACCTGACTCATGTCCAGTTCGACCCCGAAGACCCGCTGGGCATGCCAATGGCGTATGCCTCCCTCGTCCCCATCGCTCTATTGGTCTCCTACGCGACCCTCATTCTGTTCAGACGAGACTTGGCCACTATCACTATGCTCACAGGTCAACTGCTCAACGAAGCAGTGAATTATGTTGCAAAGAAGGCCTTTAGGCAGGCTAGACCCACCGGTTAGTTGTGTCTCCTGTTCCCCGCGTTGTAACGAGGAACACTGAAGTTGGAGTTGGGTCAGAGTATCTGGGACGGGGGTATGGTATGCCCTCCAGCCACGCGCAGTTCGTGGCATTCTTCGCAGTGTATACCATCGTATACACTTACAGAAGGTGGGTCCTTCCATGCTGTGGTCAAATCGGAATCATGCGCTCAAAAACTCCTTTCTGCCCTGGTTTCAGATTATCGTTTAACCACAATCACTGGAAGCACCTGATTGGTGTCGCCTCCCTAGCAAACGCAGCCCTTGTTGCGTATTCGCGGTATGGCGTATCATCCACATTTAAAAGCGGCGAGAAGCAAATTCCATAACCCTTGCTTTTCAGGGTCCGCTTGCACTATCACACACCCAAGCAAGTATGGGTTGGTTTGGGATGCGGCACGGTGTTTGCCTTGATCTGGTTCGTGGTTGTCGACCAGATCGTTGTTCCCCTCATGCACTCTCAAGGCGTGCTGGACCGTCGCCTGTCGAGATGGTTGTACATCCGGGACACTCGTCATATACCTAACATTGTGGAATTCGAGTGGAAGAGCGTGAACGCAGCTGGAGGCGGAGTGGGGGTAAAGAGGCGGTCAGGAAGAGTGGCCAACAAAACGAACTGATGTATGTCTTGAATCTATTATTTTTTTGAGTTGATGACTTGGTTCGAACAGAGACAATGATGGAGACCAGAAGTACAATGTTTGCAATGTGTTAATTCGCTTTCAGATAGTGTTTCTTTGTGTGAAGATGATCCAAAATAAATTACTTCCATTCTGAACAAATTATGATACAAATTAATTTCCTGCCTGGAGTAACATTCGGTCACCCAAGCATAATATACCCCACCGCTAGTCCGAACGCACGCAACTGTGTCGCTAAGTCCTTCATTAAGACTTGCGTCCTTTGCGCTTGGGGGTCTTTTTCTTTTGGGTTGACACACTCGGGGCGATCCCATCCATTCCTGACTCGCTCCCAACCTTTGCCATATCCTCGAGAGCTTCCAACAATTCCGATCCCTCTCTACCGCTCGACAAATTCACTTGTTTCTTTTTCCTCTGCCCCCACGACCCGAAAATCCGCTGAACTTGTTCCACCAGACGCGGGTACTGCGTTTTCAAGTGTGTAACCACTTCCGTCTCCTCCTCTTTTCGTTTTGCGAAACGCAACGGTTGTAAAAGGGTTGAGAACGTCTTTGCGACGGGCACAACTCCGTCTTTGGGCATTTCCGCCCTTAAGACGTTCACAGCTTGGCGCCACATTTTCGCTCGGGTGTAGACTTGAATCCATGAACAAAAGTGGTTGGCATCCAACGGGTACTTCTTTGCCCGAAGATCCGAAATGGTTTTCTCGGCTAGTTCAACGGTACCCGCGAAAGCGCAAATGTCGAGCCAAGTCCCAATGGCCACGGGGCTCAACGCTACGTTCATTGCCAGGAGACCCTCCCAAATCTCCCGAGCCTTGGAATGCAAACTGGCTCGACTGTACGCGTCCATCAACTGTACCATAATCCACTGATCCGGCTGTTCCCCATCCGCGACCATGCGATCGTACCACATCTGCGCATTTGGTACGTCCCCTTTCTTGGCGTAATAATCGACAATGGGCCCATACGCGGTGGCATTCGGCTTTAACCCTGCCGCTTTTGCTCGGTTCAGCCACTTCACCGCGTAGTCGATTTGTTTAACGCGAGCGAAGTGGTTGATAAACATAGAGTAAGCAATAATGTCAGGTTGGTTGCCGGACGCGACCATTTGATAGAGGTATCCTTTAGCTTTCTCGACGTCACCAACCAATAGATGACCTTTGATGAGCGACCCATAGGCATGTTTGCTGGGTGTGAGCTCCTGCGCTTTCATCTCTTGAAAGAATGAGACGGCCTTCCCCAGCCTCTTCTTTCGCGCGTAACCTTCCACCATTAACGCGTAACAAAATTGATTCGGCCTGAGGCCGCTTCGCTGGATCTTCGACCATAACGCTTCCGCCCTTTCCATGTCCCCAGCCACGCAGTACCCTTGCAAAGCCGACCCATACTCCTCCAAGGTCAACGTTACGCCCGCCTCCGCCGCTTTTTGAAGCCATAGCTCGACCTTTTGGGGTTCACCAATAGTGGAATATGACTCCACAAATGTTCCGTAAAAGTGAACGTCCCGTTTGATTCCTAGACGATCTATGTCTGCCATCACAGCGTCTAGCATGTCGACATTGCGATGCTTGATGCAAGCAATAATCAGAGGTTTGAACCCCTTCATATCCAGACTAATACCCTCCGCTTCGGCCTGCTTCAACAGCTCCCGCGCCTGGGTGATGCGCTCGCCACGTGAGTACGCTTTCACCAAAACGGAATAAATTTCAGCGTTTAAAGCTGGTCCATGCGCCCGAAGCTCGTCCAAAATGTTCCTAAGCCCATCCCAATTTCTGCCCCGCCCGCATTCTTGGAGCAGGGTTTTATACGTCGATAAGCTAAACTGCACCCCATCCGACCGCAGTTGTTGGTGAAATCTGCAGGCTAGTGCCGAGTCTCGCTGCGCGGAGCCGCTGATGAGAGAGTTGGAAAATCTTTCGTCCAATCTGGCACCCGTTCCTTTTAACTTCTGGTACATATCCATAGCCTCATGGAAGTGGCCGCCAGCGCATAGAGATGTTCCCAGTCTGTTGTACATTGAGGCGGTAATGGGAATACCCAATCCGTACATTTCTTTCAAAATCGCATCGGCACTGGTCGGATCCTTAGGCGGCAGGTTCTGTGCCAAGAGCAGATACTCTTCTTCTCCAAGTGCGTGACCTGCCTGGGCCATTCGCTTCATCGTAATGTGTATCCGCGGAAACCGGTCATCAGGCGAAGCCGACCATGAGAAGAGCTTCATCAACTGAACGAGAGAGTGTCGACTTTGAGCTGCAGGTGGCGCGCCATTCTCCTGACAGCCTGCGTTGAATACCGCCCACGTACGCTCTGGATCCCCAACGTCACCTTCCGACGGCCTTTCTGAGGGTGGGGGCGGCGCTCTGTGGCTGGGAACCCTCTTCTGACGCACACCATGGTCCTGCGCGTCAAGCCTGGCGGATTCCAAAAGAGCAGTTGCAAAACCATCCCTTGTAGCTGTTGTCGACTGAAGTTGTCGGAACTGGGAAAAAGCCGGTCGAACCGTCGAGCAGGTGCACCCCCTTTGCATTCTTCTGCACACCCCGGCCGTCCTTCCAGCTCTACTCGCCCTAAGCCCACCCACCACAGCCAAAGGGTCGCCCGCAGTACCCCAACGTGGTATTCGTAGTTTGCTCATTCGCTTCAATAAATAGGTACCAAATTTCGAAATATTTCGCGGTCAACAGAAAACAAAGACGACCAGTTTGGGGTGCTTGGAATACTGCGCCACACCACGCGTCTCATCGTGTGGTCTCCAAAACCGTCTCGTTCCTCGTTCTCATCGCCCACAACGCAATTCTCCTTCGAAAAGTCTCTACCCTTTGCCGGGACCGCTATATTCCGACTCTCTGTACTTAGACAGCAACCCATATACAAACCACGAGAAACATGACAATATCGCGAGTAGCGCGTTTGGTGGGTGCGACTCGTTTTCCTCTTCGCCCGTTCTCTCGAACTTGTGTTTTCCAGGTAAGGATTTCTGCTATGAACGGCTCATATCAAGTTTGAAGTTTGTCAGCATGAAAACCGGGAGAGCGCCTTTATGTAGCCGCTGAAAACCATGGACACAAAGTTTCGAAGGGATGGAAAACTGACAAGCCTTCCAAAACAGTGTCGGTCCGCTTCCACAGCCACCAAAGGTCCAGCACCTGCCGAAGGTTTCGCCCCCGGCGTTGCCAACTCAAAGTTCATCAAACGAACCAGAGATCAAGCCTTGGCTAACCCAGAGTTGGCCGCGGTGAAGAATTGTGAGTTTTGTCGTCGATTGGTGTCGGTTTGGACATCTTGAAGATCAGCGTGCCTCACATGCTGCTTTCTCCACACAAGCCGAGACGAAAAAGCTGAACTTGTTCCAAGCGGTAAATGAAGCAATGGATATGGCTCTTGCTTCCGATGACACCGCTGGTAAGTGATTGTTCTGCCGCGTGTCGTTTCCATGCCGATGCCTTACCCTACGCATCAAACCGGCAGTGATCTTCGGCGAGGACATTGCATTTGGAGGAGTCTTTCGGTGTACTATGGGCTTGCAGGAGAAATGGGGTGAGGATATATTTGCGGATATTGCCGAAGGTGCTCTAGAAAATGAAGGCTCCTGGTGAACTCACGCCGGACGACGCATCACTGCAGGAAAGGAGCGCGTTTTCAACACCCCTTTGACAGAACAGGGGATTGTTGGGTTTGGTATCGGCATGGCGTCGGTGGGACACACGGCTGTCGCTGAAATCCAGTTTGGGGATTATGTGTTTCCGGCTTTTGACCAGGTTAGCTGTCGTGGGTCCCTATTTGCTCTGCGGGAATGTAATACCCTGGACGATCCGCGAAAGTTAAAGCCACCCTCTTGTTCGCACATCACGGTGCTGTAGATTGTCAACGAAGCAGCAAAATACCGCTACCGATCCGGCAACGAATTCAACTGCGGGGGCCTCACCATGCGCATGCCCGTCATGGCCGTAGGGCACGGTGGGCACTACCACAGTCAAAGTCCCGAGGCGTACTTCGCTCACACGCCAGGATTGAAGGTAACGTTTGCCCTGCCATTCATTTTGCTCATGGTAGCCAAGTTTTCAAGGTTCGGCTTTTGCAGGTTGTTATCCCGCGGTCTCCTATTCAGGCGAAGGGTCTTTTACTGGCTTCTATACGGGACAAGAACCCCGTGATCTTTATGGAGCCCAAAATTTTGTACCGGGCTGCAAGTATGGAAAACTTGGGAGAAAAGATCTCACTCTATGCTTCCTTACCCAACATTTTTCATTTTACCAGCGGAACAAGTCCCTGTTGATGACTACACACTTCCTATCGGGCGGGCAGAGGTGCTAAAAGAAGGTGAGGAACCGGTATTGGACGGCCAGGCGATCATCGTCTAAACATCAGCGAAGATGGTATCCGGACGCGTCCGGGTTTCGGCAGAAGAGCCAACCGTGCACCGCTCCATTCAACCAAGCGGTTGCATAGTGTAGCGGTTAGCACCCCAGACTTTGAAACCACATGACCATTGTCACGTGGTGTAGGAATCTGGTAACCCGAGTTCGAATCTCGGTGCGACCTTAAGT
This sequence comes from Borealophlyctis nickersoniae, assembly GCA_027604605.1. Lineage (NCBI taxonomy): Eukaryota > Fungi > Chytridiomycota > Chytridiomycetes > Rhizophlyctidales > Borealophlyctidaceae > Borealophlyctis > Borealophlyctis nickersoniae. The sequence continues at coordinate 7,985 of JADGKA010001117.1, forward strand.
TTACTGTGAGCATCTATTTTTTCTTCTTTCCCCCCCGCTCACCAAACATGCTGCTTCCCTTTTTTGTTAAACGCAATACCAGGCAAAGACGTAACAGTCGTTGGCTGGGGCTCCCAACTCTACGTCCTCGAACACGCGATTGCGGTCGCAGAGAAGCAAATCCCCGGATTAAGCGTGGAATTGATTGATTTGAGGTCTATCCTACCCTGGGATGTCGAGACCATCGCCAAGGTAAAGAAGATCAAAAACAAACTGCTTCTCCCTCCTCCTTTATCCCCTTACAATCATCCCTCGTTTCAGTCGGTAACCAAAACCGGTCGGCTGGTAGTCTCCCACGAAGCGCCCGTGACATCCGGTTTCGCCGCAGAAATCGCCGCGACGATCCAGCAGAAATGTTTTCTGCGGTTGGAAGCGCCTGTGAAGCGGGTGTGTGGGTGGGACACGCCGTTCCCATTGGCGTTTGAGAAGGTGTATGTTCCCGGGGTTGCGAGGTGTGTTGAGGGGATTAGAGGGGTGTTGGAGTATTAGGATAGGTGTGCTGTGGATGTTTGTTAGTTTGAGGGGAAGGTGTGGGTCGATGCAGGAGGTGAGAGCGACTTTTAGAAATGAACAAAACAAACATTTGGCCAAGAAAGAATGTTCACGATAAATCTCTTTTTTTGTTGGTATTCTATTCTTTCTTTCTTTGGCCGCTCCAAATTGAACATCACAAACGCCTAAAGATATACACAAAGGACCTTCCTACAGCAAACACCTAGAACCCTCCATAAATATGCTCCAAACACACCCCAATACCACTCTGTTTCGCGTCCAATTCCTTTCCCACACCGCACACACGCACGCAAAAGCCAACTACATCTCCAACTCCGCCGGCACCTCAATCCCATTCTCCCTCAACACCCGCTCCAACATCTCCACCCGTCCCTGCAACCTCTCCACCTCCTCCCCACGTTCCATCCACTCCCCACGCTCATGCTCCAACAGATCCACACGGCGGTACAACCCATCCCTCTCATCCTCCAACTCTCTAATCTGCGCTTCCATCGTCTCCATCTTGATGACCTTGCGGAGACGCGAGCGGCGGGCGGCTTCCGTGTTTTTGGCGCGTTTGGCGGTGAGTTCCGCCAGGATGACGGCTGGGTCTGTTGGGCGGGGTTTGCGTTTGCGGCCCACGCGGGATGGCGCGGGTTGTTGGGATGCGGGTGCGGGTGGGGTGCGGGGTTGGATGGCGGCCGCGGCGAGGTAGGATGGGTTTAAGGAAGCGAGGGCTGCGGCTTGATGGGTGGACGGTGATGCGGCGGCTGCCGCGGCTGCCCAGGGAATGGTCAGCGCGGGTCCACCGCTGCCGCTGGGTGCTGGAGCGAGCGTGGGCGGAGTTCCGACGATGGTACCGGATTTGCGGGCTGGGAGCGGTTTCACGGGTCGCAGCTGCGGGAAGGGCTGTTGCTGCTGCTGCTGTTGCGCAACGGTAGCGCTGCCGGTCGCCTTGGCACCAGCACTCGCCTTTTGGTTCGCGACGATGGCGCGGAGACGTTCGACGGTCGGCAGGAGGTCCGGAAACATGGCACGGACCGCTCCTTGCTTTGCACCCTCCAGGACAAAATCGAGCTTGTCCAAATCAATTGCTGCCGCAGCTGCCGCAGGAGGAGGAGGAACAGAAGGCCGAGTCACGAGAGGGGGCTCGTCCAGAGGTTCTTGCTTGATATCAAAGCACCCGCCAGCGCCCAGCGTTACGGGGGAAGGCAAGACCGGAGGTGACAAGGGCACGTCAAACTCTGGAGAAGGCATCAAATATGATGCATCAATCGGGGATGATGTCGTGCCGTTGCCTCTACCAGAGGGAGGTAAGGGTGTGGGCATGACGGTATCCACCGGCGGGAAGAGTTGGTCAAAGAGCTCGCCCGGCTGCGTTGACTCGTCGAACATGGGCATGGCACCCACGTCCGCAAATAGGGAAGAAAAGTCTTCGGGGAAGTCGCATGCTGCTACTGATGCGGGGGAAGAGTGCGTGGGCGAGGACAGAGGTGGTGGTAGAACCTCAGGTGAAGGATCTGTAACGGGGTAAGGAGGGTAATAGAAATGTGCCTGGTGAGCGTGCTGGTGATAATGTCGTTCCCACTGTTGATACATCCGCCGCGTTGACTTTTGAGCAAGTCGAAAACAAGATTGAAATGGCCGAAACCCAATTTCAAAAAAAAGCAGGTCGAGGTGCTTGAAATCCATCGACTGCGCATTTTCTTGGCCAAGCCCCTCCACCAGACGCGTCGCCGCAGTCACCGATCCCCATCATTATAAATCCCACCCTCTCGCGTTTTCCTCCGCACTCTCCACTCTCAACCCATCACTTTCAATAGACGCACTTACCAGTCAAATACTTGTCCAAATCAAAAAACGCATCCACATCCTCCACCTCACTCTTATCCGCACTCGTAGTCTTCTTGGCAGCCTTCATCATATTCCGCCGCATACTCGGGATAGAATCCATCAACGACACGTCTCCAAACATCGTTTCCGTCTCGTTTATTGTTGTTTAATGGTTTATTGAGAAATCCGCGATAGGTTTTTCACTTTGAGTTAAAGACCTCGACACTGCCGTACCGAATTCGCGTGGCACAATACACGACAGACTTGATATCAATGTTGATTGCCGGTAGTTGACAAAACAGATTCGATTGGTTTTGGTTTGTTATTGTGGTGGTGGTGAAGGGGGCCATGGTAGGCAAGTTGGTGATTGGTGGTTGGG
>JADGKA010001118.1:0-10715 GCA_027604605.1 Borealophlyctis nickersoniae
CCTCGCCTCGTCCCCTTCTCCCCCTCCTCAGCACGCTCTCATTGGTTCTGCGGTTTCCCTTTTTCCCCTTGTCTTGGCTGCCACTTCCCCGAATATGCGCAACGATTTTAGAACAAAACCAACCCTCCACAACCAAAAAACGCGCGCCTAGACAAGTCTGAATCGCCCGATTGATCGCCCCACAGCCTGGGGCGCATTGGGCTCTGGACCACCGTTTTAAATACCGACGATCCTCCGGCCGGTGGGGGGGGTGTTGGGTCATCTATGGGAACGTATGGTCCTATGGGCCCAGATTGCTTGTCCTCCACACGCCAGGGACCCGGGCACCGGTTTTTGTAAGGTCTGTTTGGTGCCTTGCTGCACGCGTTTGGGCATCTGGACCGCGTTCGCCCCTGTTCGCCCCCCTGCTTAAACATTTTGGTTCGGTGCGGCCCATGGTTTTGTATAGTTGTAGCTCCCTTTTGGACGGACTAGGCTGATTCCTTTTTGAATTCCTTGTTGACTCCTTTGAATCCATTTCGTGGTCTGGAGCGCTTTGTAAACCAACCTCCTATGCGTGCTGTGCGTGGACTCGACTCTTGGGCTGCGTGCGGGACCAGGACGTGCGTGATAGTCACAAGATGGCATTTTATCGACAGTCTTGTTACAGTCTTGTTCACCTGCAAGGTCACACAATCTCAAGCAAAGGAGGCGTATGTACAAGCAACAAATAGATTCAGATATCTACAAACCCGGGGGATATAATTTTACAAAACACGCAAGAACCCAAAATCCCGCCTAATCTTCCGCCTTCAGCCCTATTCTCGCCCGCTCCATCTTCGCCAACACCTGCCGCGCAACATTCACCACCTCCGGCCCAACTCCACCTGGACACGCAGAGGCCAACTCTAAGGTTTTCACCGCCAACGTTCGCGTACGGCCAACATCGCGGTCCTCGGCGAGGCCGACAAAGATGCGCTTCAGATACGTGGATCGACAGCATCGGTTGACTGCTTGTGAGACGGAGATGGGGCGCTGGGCTAGGTATTCGGAAAGAGGTATTGGGACTGGGGATGCGGGTGCGGTTGCGTCTGGTATTGATCGAGGTGCATCTGTCGGTGGTGCAGATGCATCTGTTGGTGATAGAGGTGACGGCGGTGACGGCGGTGCCGACAAGGTCTGTAACATTTCAAAGTATAGACTCTGCGGCGAGAAATTCCCATCCTTGCCCTTTCCGAGATCGTGGCTATCCGCGTCTCCAAGCGACGCCTCCACCATGCAAAAGTCCGTTTCACTTTCTTCCCTCGCTTTCAAACGCCAATACTCAAAAATGCGAATGAGCACGTCGGCCGCCATCGCATCCATGCCGTTTTTGTGCAACCCAAAGAGGAACATATTCCAATTCGCATGGTCAGGAACGAATCCCAACTCGATGATTTCCGCAAACTCCGTCGCCATCCTCCGTCCCCACGTCCTGCCTTCCTCCGTGTGCCCGCCTGCCGCTCTCACAATATCTACGCACGCTTGACAAAACGCACCCACGATGTGTCGCTCAAGCGCCCACTGATTCTTGCTTTTCCCTTTCGCATCCAAGACCGCCACTCCGGATTCCGGCACCCCCATCCTCTGTTTGCGCTGAATGTGTGGGAGTTCATCCCACAGGTCAATCGCCATTTTCGGATGATTTAATCGGATGTAGACAAACATCAACGTGCACCAAAGCCTCAGATCGAGGTCGACACCCGCGGCTTTCATGTCGGCCATCACCATGTCCACCATTTCAACCGTGCTTCTTGACCCCCCCTTCCCAATCGCATACAGCAGCGCGGTGTAGGCATGCCCATGAAGGTAGGTTCCTTTCTGTCGTAGCAGATAAAACAACTCCATCGCCCCCTTCGCATCTCCCCGGCGCGCATGCGCAGTAAGCAGTGCCACAGAAATGTAGCGATCTGGAGTGACACCGTAGGACGCCATGACCTCCAGATAATGCTCCGCCACGTCGTAATTGTTGCTGCGCAAGAGGGAATCAATGAACTGGTTCATCATATGCGAATTCGGCAGATATTTCCGTCTTTTTTCTACCCCTGGTCCCTTTCCTTTGCGCAGAAAAGACTGCAAGACTTCTTCCGCCTGCTCAAACTGATGTGACAGAGCGAAACATCCCATCAGCGCCCCGTGAGTTATAATGTCCGGTTCAATCCCACTCTCTTTCATCTTGCGAAACCATGTAACAGCCCCCTCCACATTCCGCGCCTTCCCATACGCCGCGATCAAAGTCGTGTACGCCTTTACATCCAGTGGCATACCCAACCTCTCCATTTCATAAGCGCACACCTCCGCCCCTTCTACGTTCCGACGTCGCCCAAATAATGCCATCATTCGAAGATATGCTTTTCGCGTTGGAGCATGCCCTGCAGCGATGGCGGTGTCGTACCATCGAAGTACCTCGTCTGGGTCTTCACAAGGTCCTCTCGCGGAGTATCCGTAAATAAGACGCATGTAAATCTCACTAGTTATAGGAATATTCCGCTCGTTCAGATTGTTGAGGTATTGAAGGGCACTGGGTTCGTCCCCGGCCATTAAGTGTGCTTCCATCAGCAATCCGTAAATGACTAGCAGCGAGTCCGTATCGTCTGATGGTAAATCATCCAGCAGCTGGGTCGCCCCTGCAATGTCCCCCTGTACAACACATGCGGCAGCAAGTAACGTGTAAACGTTGCTATTTTTCGGTATTTTCCGCGTTTCTTTGAAAGCTCTGTACACATGTCGAGCATCATCTAACCGCCGCAAGCGACAGAGTTTTTCAATGAGCCATGTGAAGAATTCGGTGCTTTGTGGCACGCCATGACGAACGCACTCGTGAAAGAAGTCCAGACCGATTCCAGGTTTGTCCGCATCGATGGCATTGCGAACAATCATTTCGTAGATGTGGCCGTCGTATCGAAGGGATTGGGCGTGGTTTTTGAATAGTTGGATCGCCCCCTCGAAGTCTTTGCATATGATGAGCGGTCCAATCAACCTCTCGAGTACAAGGGAAGTGAGCTCCTCACCGTTCGCCACTAGGTGTTTGTATACGTGGCGCGCAAGTTTGGCGTCCCCGGTAACGCTAGCCATTTCAGCCATGGCATTCAACATCGTTACCGTGGGCCGCACGCCCCACGCAAACATGCGTAAATAGAGCTTGACCGGTTCTTTTGAAAGTCCTGCACCAATCATTGCCAGTATAAGCTCTTCGTACTCAGACAAGGACAGCCCAGGGTCCAAATCTTCAAAGAGAACCTTGAGCGGTTGTGATGCTCGCGCCGTTTCACCATTCCTGAGCAGCGTAACTATAGACTTGGCGAGCATTGAATTCGAGTTGCCCGGCGATGACGCTGGAGGTGACGGGCGGTGCGGCGCTCTTGATGGTGGGTATGGTGCGGTGTCCACGCGAGCAGTACGCCTTTCCGTTTTTCCACAAGTACCCATACTTCGTTTCGCCCCTACAGCCCAAGGTAAACCAAGTCCTCTCATCCCGCCGTCAGCCCGCCGTCTCCGGTCTCTGGAATTGAAAAGCGAAACGTCACACGAGCACTTTGGCTCGCCCGCCACTCCCGCCGAACGAGGCCAGACCGGCCAGCCCTTCGAAGCACCACCACCACCACCACCATACCCCGCCTCCCTCAACTCCTTCGAGAGCAACGCAGCCACAGCCCGCCCCCGCGTAGCCTGCAACCCATCCTTGCTCACGCCGCCGCCTCGGTTCCCTGCTGTCTTCGTGGCGGCCAGCAACGTCACGCACAATGCGAAAATTTTCTTTTCATTCCCTCCACCACCGCCGCCATGTTTCACACCGGTCTTGGGCGGAGATTCGTGAGTGGCGTTTCGTTGCCAAGGATCGTCAACTTCACGCGATTGAAGGTACGATTCGTATAGTTGCTTCCCGACACCAATGAGGATTTTGTGATCCATGCGGACGAACCTCGCCCGATCACAAAAAGAATAGAGCCTGCGTAGATTCCAAGCTCCCGTGTAAGAAGCAGATGCACCTCCCGCAACCGCCTCGCCTCCGCCGCGATCAGGTCAAGTGCTACCTAATGCTGCTCGACTCTTCGAAGTGGAAGTGATGGATCAGGTTGGATTAGGGACGTAACCATAGCAATGCAAAGCCAAGCCATACGCCACTGCTTGAACACTGCTCCTGTCCAAGCGCGCGCGCGCGTTTGGAATGCCCATCTTACACAAACGACATCATGTCCTCAGCGTACGGGAACATTCAGCGAAAGCAACCAGCAGAGCCGCTCCCTCTTCCAATGCACCTGCCTCTCAAAGGCGGCTCATCCGCCACGCTCGATAGAGTGAATGCATCCGACACTCGTCTGCTGGAAGACCTCCGCTTTCTCTTGAACGCGGAAATAGAGAGCGGCAACAGCTACCCGCAGGAGCATATATTGGACGAAACAGCATTCGCAAATTACTTTCTTTCCGACGACGCATTCGTCCTGCGACGGCGGGATGATAATGTCGTGATGGGCACGTTTTATGTCAAGCCAAATTTTCCTGGTCGATGTTCGCACGTAAGATTTGCAACTGCTACAAAAAGAAAACCACAGGACTGCCACATTCATTCTCCCTTAACCACTCGATGGAAACCAGATATGCAATGGAGGATTCATCGTGGCAAAAGCCTTTCGAGGGCTCGGCGTCGGAAAAGCGCTGGCAAAGGCGTTCCTAGTCCTAGCTCCCAAACTAGGATACTCTGCCTCCATGTTCAACCTAGTTTTCGAAACCAATGTGGCTTCGGTTTCTTTGTGGAGGTCGATGGGGTTTCAGGAGATTGGGAGGATTCCAAAAGCGGGGCGGTTGCGTTGTGATCCGGACACGGCGGAGGAGCAATTTGTTGATGCCATTATTTTTTATTATGATTTTACTACGTTGCCAGTGAATTGAAAAAGGAAGAGCAATTCGCCCGTCTACTAATAAGTTCGCGATAGTGCCGACTATTGGTACACCGACTGTGATATGCACATAAACACGTATCTATCTGTGAACTTTATGTGGGCATGGGAGTCCAATTAGACTACAAAGACCTCTCACGGTCAAGGACCCCCCCTGTAATTATTGCACGGATTCCGGTATCCAATAGACGGGAATCCTGCACTTGCACGCTTCATGGGCCTCGTTTGTTCATATTAACGCGTTTGCGGATACCTCCTGATAGCCGGGGGTCCTTGACCCATGAGAGGTCTTTGTAGATCCTGTTGGTCCAGACACATCAATCTGCTATCCGCACTCTTTCGCCCGGTAACTTCACTATTGTGTAGACCGGATTTATCATTACTATTATCAATATCATCATTGCATTGTTGTTTGCCTCCTCCCAAACATCATCCAAAACTCTCCCATCCTCCGTGTTCTGCTCTAAGTTTGGTTTCCACACGACACACCAAAACGCCCCTACCCCTTCCATACCACCCTAACACTCCGCACCCCACCTACTCCCGACCGCCCCACCGCTCCGTACTTCTCTCCCCCTCGAATTCTACACCCAAACGTCCCGTTTCCAGGCGCCCGTTCTTGCCCGCCAGCGGTCGCCAACGTTGCTATGCACGTGCGCCCCTGTCCTCCAAAAGACGGACCACTTCCGAGTGCCCGTTTTCAGCCGCCACATCCAAGGCTCTCGGGGTATTAGCGTTTGCGCCGCAATCCAACAACAAGCAAACTATTTCCCGGTGCCCGTTTTCAGCCGCCATAAGCAAAGCTTCACCATCGGCAGCATGCACGTCCGCGCCAGAGTTTAACAGCAAACGGACAATTTCCAGGTATCCGTCGGCTGCCGCCAACTGCAAGGTCAGATCATCCAGGGTATGCACATCCGCACCACGTTCCAACAAAAAACGGACAATTTCCAGGTGCTCGTATTTAGCCGCCAAAAGCAAAGCGTCATCATTGTGGGCATGCACATCCGCGCCAGAGTCTAACAGCCAACGTACTACTTCCAGGTGTCCGTTCGCTGCCGCCCACCGCAAGGCCAGATCATCGCCGGCATGCATGTCCGCACCAGACTTCAACAGCAACTGAGCTGTCTCCAGGTGCCCGTTGCCGGCCGCCTCGCGCATGGCTTGGTCGGTGTAAGCATGCACGTCCGCACCCGACTTGAACAGCAACTGAACTGTCTCCGTGTGCCCGTTTCTAGCAGCAAAACGAAAGGCTTGGTCGTCGCGGGCATGCACGTCCGCCCCAGCTTCCAACAACGCTTGGACCATTTCAGAGTTTCCTCTTGATGCAGGATCCAACAAGGGATCGCCATAAAATAAGGACCCACGGTCGGCATCACGTGCGTCCACCCCAGATTCCGTCAAGAAACGGACCATTTTGACGTGTCCTCCTTCTGCGGCCGAAGACAGTGCCAATACGCCGATGTTGCGGGGGGTGGGCTCCTCCACACCGCCCCCCACCGCACCCGCAGCATCACCACGACCACCAGAGGGCACTGCATGCACGTCCACCCCACGGGCCACCAAAACACGGGCCACATCCACCTTGCCGCACCGTGCCGCCCAAAGGAAGCAGTTTTCCGGACTCTGACGATATCTCCATCCGACTTCCCCCCACAGCAGGTCGTCCGCCGTGACGATGTAGGAGAGTTGTTTACTCAAGCACCGGATGTTGCGGCCATCGACGGGGTGGGAGCATCGCACGACCAGACGGAAAAGTTCGAGGGGAATGGCGGGGTTGGTCTTCCTTTTGCCAGCACGTCGGTCCTTTTTTCTGCAGCTGGAAGGTTTGGTTTTTGTAAGGTGCTGGTAGTCGTCGGATACGTTGGTTGTGCCAGGACGCAGGGGATTTTTGTTCCTTGTTTGAGGCATTGTCAGAGAAGGGATTTTTTTGGGTAGTGAGATGTCTCGCAATACCATGTCTTGAGCACCCCTGTGGCAGCTTTCGGTTGAGAATGGGTATCCAGAACAGTAAATCCATTCTGGGGTAGAGAAAGGTATCCAGTCTCCAACACTTCGCTATCCACGCTCTTCTGACACAACTTCACTAGGTATTGTTTAGGCTGGATTTATCATTATTATCATTATATTTTCATTGAGACTTGGTTCCCTCCCCCTGAACATCATCCGAACCCTTCTATCCTTCCCGTTTAATTCTAACCTTTGCTCTGCACGCGACGGGAACATCCACCACACCACACCAGAACGACCCTAACTTCCGCAGCACCCTACCACTTCCGCAGCACCCTACCACTTCCACACCCCTCCTATTCCGGACCGCCCAAATCCCACTCGTCCCACCGCTCCGCTCCACCCGAAGAAAAACCCCTCAACCCCATGATAACCGCCCAATGGAATTGAACCTGATGTGCGTGAATGTTTGACTATTTGTATGGGCATCGAAGTGGAATTTGGTTAGGTAACGTCAGCGGCATTCAAAAGGTGGGCAAAAGTGGGGTAAGATACAGCGCAGTAGTACAGTACACGAATGCCCGCCGGGACGTGCAAGGATGGCTGAGAGGTTGAAATGGCGGTGTTAATTTGGTTTGGCAGGCTACCGACGTACAGGGTGAGAAGATGTTTGGTGATGTGAAGGTTGGCGGCGCACGCGAAGTGGGACAAATAAGGTATAGGGTAGCTGGACTGAAGAGGTCGACGTTAATCTGGTGTAAGGAACCTTGAGGGCGTACCGAGGGGGATGGAGGAACGCCTTTCGACGGCGTGGTGGAAGGAGGATTGGGTTGAACAGGTCGACGTTAATGGAGCATTGGGGTAAGCGTGGACTTGCAACTTGCACGTAGAGAACAGAAGATGGGTTCGCGTCTCGTTTACGCCTACGCTTCCAGCGCGCTACCAATCAGGAAGTGTACCGTCGAACTTAGAACTCAGATCACCGAAATTGTAATGTGGAAAAGAATGCGTAGTCAGTACTCTGAACCATAAACACATGAACAGCACAACTCAACCCAAAAACAAAGGTACATACCAGTGACATAGGGTTAAGCAAACAACCCGGATAAGATAGATGCATGCGTTTTTTGGAGTTAGTTACCCAAACAAAGAGGAAGCTACGCCAACACCAAACGGTGGATAGCACAACGAACCTTAACGGTATGTCCAAGCCGCCGACGTTGCAGCCGGGACAGTAACTTGACAATGAAGCAGTGAGACGAAACGGTCCGGTGTGGGCGTACGGATCACAATGGGTTGCAATTAAGATACGTAGCGGAAGCTTGGATACCGGGTTCCCGTTATGGGTTGTTTGAGACCGCTGCGGGTGTTCATGTTGCAAAGATAGGACGATATGGAGATGTTAAAGCGAAGGGGTGAGACTTTGCAGGCGGTTTATTAGATAGCATTAGATTAAAATGACTGGGCTACGCAGCGACAAAGGCGTGTTTGGGTGTGGGAGATAAGTGATCGCATAAGTGGATAGTGTATAGAAGGGAAGAATACGCTTTACTGTGATGAGACTACAAAAACCACGCGGGGGAGAATGTCCCATTTTATATGAGAAACTCCCGCTCGAGAGCGCCTCTCGACGCGTCTGACGCCGCCCTTACGTCGCTGGCCAGATGACCAGAGTGGCAACCTCCCCATCCATAACAAACAAACATCATCAATAGCGGTGGCGTTTGTTTGGCGTCAAATGACCGAAACAAACCAGGTCTCATGGGATTCAAACTCGACCTGAAAACCTCATTAGACCTCTCACTAACACCTTGTGGAGGCGGTCACTTGCTTTGATGGTGTTTCCTCCACGGTATCCACATTGGGTATCCACACACTGGGAAACCCGGTTTATCCATACTTTTGGACCTGAGCCCGACACTACAGATCCATAGTAATAAAGTGAAAAGTCGAGAACTTAAGAAGCTATAAAGAGTCGGCATGAAAGGGGTGTTTGATAAGTGGCCGCGGTGGCATGAACAAACGCGATTTGTGGTGGTTGGATGAGGGAGTTGGATGTCCGACAATAAAGAGGTTGATAGACTAAGGACTTTAGGGGATGGGGGATAATATATCCGGTCAGTTATTGGTGAAAATGTATTATTTTCTAATAGTCTTTCATGGTTATCGTCGCTTGGATAGTGATTTCTTTGTTGCATAGTCCACTGTTTACTGCTGAGTGTGGCGCGACCAATGGATGGCTCTGATATGCTGCCCCAAATTGCGCCACTGCTTCGCGATACAAATAATTGCTGTCGCGTTCCCACACTCCCATCCTTCCTTCCCACCATCCCACCATCCCACCCAGCAACAACATCCACCCAATCACCAATATTCCGGCTGGAATCTCCCAGCAGGCGCTCCTACACCCAGGTACCTTTGGTTTTTTGTCGCTTTGGGCCAAACGAAAGTTCAGTGCCGCCGTACCAACCCCTGATCGCGATCGTCTCGCACAGCCCCAACGCACACCTCACCACCACCACTGCCCTTTCTCATCCTTGGCTCACAAACTTCAAAAGTGCGCGTAAGTGTCAAGTCCGGAGTCTTAGCTTGTACACAGTTTGAAAGTCTCTCTCGCTGAAAGTCTCACTCGCCTTTCCCCTGCAGCGATCGCTCCGTTACGGAATTGACGAACACAAAAAGGAATTGACGGAAGGCTGGAACTAGGAAAGGTGAGAACGTGGGGTTTGCAGGGAGTCATTGAAACATAGCGTGCTCTTGCCCAGCAGAAAGATGTGTAACGTGGACGGGGGTCTCCTCCGTGACTTGGACACCGTACCTACCTGAGTTTACTAGTGGCCTTCTTTGATTAGAGGCATCAGCTGTTTCTGCCCCTGTGTTTCCCCACGTTTATCCGAAAGCAATGTGGTTTTTGCTGCGTTAGTCGTATTCCCCGTTTTCCTTTACAACCCACAGGCGGGGAGTTCAAGGACCGGGGGCCTCCTCGTGGCGCTCCCTGGGCAACAGATTCGCCTCTTCTGAGGTGTTATCTGGCTAACACCCGGTCTACCAAGATCTTCAAGAGGGTTTAACTCCCTTTGAGGAAATAATAACAATTACATTGCACTCAACGAGCCAAGAAAGTCCTTTTCAACAATTTGATTTGACAGATTTGAACATATTTTTCCACAACCCGACGTGTCCGTTTTGATAATTCGCACCCCACGCCCATTCCCGCCCATCCGTCATCCATCAACTCATTCACAACTCCTTTGTCGGCGCCTTTGCAAAAATCTGCCCCTCCTTAATCAACGCCACCATATCCGACGTCAACATATGCATCGGCACAAGCTGCCACGCCATCCAAATACACGCCACATTCCTCTTTGTCCCATACTGATCAATCTGGTCCCTAAACTCCGTCAACATATCCACCCCACACGACGCAGGGAACGTCCCATTCCCAAACGGCGTCCTCTCGCAATTTGCCTGCCTCGCCCCATCGCAACTATTAGCGCACTGCAACTCAAGTGTAGTCTGGCGGTTCGAGAAACTGAGGTAATACAACGCCATAGCAATAGACGATGCGACGGTAGCGATAAAGAACGCAAAGATGCATCTCGCGACGGTGTTCATGCTGACGTTGAAGAAACGTTGGACTCTACGGTAGTATGCGGCTGATACACCCACGGTGGCGGCGAATTGGACCCAGTAGAGCCATACTTCCATCGGTTGGGATTTGGGTGTGACGGCGACAAAGAGGATGCATGCGACGATTTGGATGATGCGGAGGGCCCAGCCTACGTCTTCGCGTCTGTGGAAGAGGACGAGGCGGTCCCACCAGGCGCGGATGCGGGCGAGGTGGGGGGA
>JADGKA010001120.1:0-10704 GCA_027604605.1 Borealophlyctis nickersoniae
CCCTAGCTTTGACTACTACACTCCCCACGCACGCACTTTTCACCTCTCACGTTCAATCACCGTCACCGCCGTTGAGAACGATACCCGTCTACTCCTTCGTCCTGTCAAAGAGGACGCTCGTGATGAGGATGCGGATTGTTGGCCTGGTTTCGTGGCGGTTGGAGTCGGGGTCGGTTGGCTAGCGAAATGGGCGTGTGGGGAATGTGGTACTTAGGTAGATAAATAGTTGAGCAGCAGGGTCCATGTCCGAACAGTTCGGACGTCGCGTTCCCCACCTTTGCACGTCATCGAGGATCACCTTCTCGATCACCGGACGAACAGTGCAGCGCAACCTTATTGATCCGCACCCAGCTATAAAAGGCCGACTACTTGCACCTCCCCAACATCCTCCAACAGAATTCAACTCAAACCTTCAATTTCTGAATAATATCAACAAAAACTCACCAACAATGTCCGACAACGCGGCACCCACCCAACCAAACACTCAACCGAGCATGATCCACGGCCACGTCGCATACGTGACCGGTGCCGTCGAGGTAACGTACTCACCACCGTTCACCGTCTTTACCCCTCCGCCCTTCACACGCACTTCCCCTAACTTGTCCCGCCTTTACAGGAAACCCTCGGCTCCCTGACCGGCTACGAGAACCTGCAACGCACCGGCCACGACACCAAAACCTCCGCCCTCGCCGAACTGCGCGCCGCCGACGCCGCCACCGCCGATTCACGCGCCCACAGCGTCGCGGAACGGGCGAGCGCGCATCCAGGGGTCGTGGGTGCGGAGGGGCAGGCGGAGCGTGTGGTGGGGGGTGCCGTGTTTTGTGAGGGGTTGCAGAGGCATGGAGAGGAGAAGCAGAGTGCTGCTAAGGCTGTTAAGGGTGCTTGAGCGAGGGTGGGAGGGACGGAGATGAGGGCTGGCGAATGTGCGATACCACCTTTCCTTTTTGTTAATATGATGAATGGCGTCTCCAATGTAAATGAGTTTGAGCGTCTGCCGACCCTTCGCAAAATGCAATGCCATCACACTTGGTACAAGCGGCAATGTCAAAAACTCGGAGCAAAATAGCCCGCTCATTCGTAATTATATATGATACAATTTTCATGTACAAAACCATCCTACAATTGCGAAATATCTTTCGCCAGGTTCACACACACAGCGCCAACTGTTCATAACAGGGGTAAGAGGAGAGTAACTCGTCGATATCACCCACCAACCACCAAACTTGGCGTCAACCCCAAATCGAAATGTGCACAACTGGGATTCATCCCAGCAAACCGGCATCCCCTCGACAACTCATCCGATGCATTCACTGGTCTCCGCTTCCCCCAAGACCCTTGGTCAACAACAACGAGGTCCTTTCCACCACCCCACACATGATACTGACACTGCTGCATCTGCGCCGCCACCATTCCCAAGTCCACCTGATGCATAGCCGCTTCGACACCAGGCAACGTCAACACCGTCTCTTTCCTAACAGCAACACCCGCAACCGCCAGCGCAACCCCCAACGCAACAATATATTGCACAACGCTCTTCAACACCGTCTTCAACAGCAACACCACGGCCTCGTACGGCATCAACGTTTTTTTCAAGCTCTTGAGGTACGCAGGGTCAACACGAAGCGACAATCGCAGCAAGTCACGGTACGTCAGGGATGACCATCGGAAAAACTGTTGACGGAGACACAGCATCATGTCGAGGTATGATAAGAAATGGAGGTATTCTTCTTCGACGGTGAAGAGGTTGTGATCGACCCGGGAGAGGAAGTCGCGTTCCATAAGGTTGATTTCGCGGAGGGAGTAGCGGCCACCGCAAAAGTGGACCCAGTCGGCGTTGGAGTAGGTTGCGTCGTATCTGACATTCCAGGAGGGAGGTTCAATTGATAATTCGGTGGACATACAACAAAACGATCAAACTTACAGATACTTGTCAGCGCAAATAACCGAAGCGAGAAACAAAGGAATACAAGAATTCTCTTCCGAATGTTTTGTACTTTGTCGCGTTGGTGAACTAGGAGGCGACCCCTTGGGCGTTGGCGTCACCGACGTCAGCCTCCCTCGTCGTTTTGCACGGTATATGAACAGCAACCCCATAATAAACGTTGTGCAGCTCAGTTGAGTGCGTTTGATGACCCGACTGATAAAATTGTACGTTTCTTCATCGGGATGCGGCGTGCGGGGTGCAGAGGGTGACGTGGGGGAATTGGAAGACGAAGCGGATTTGTTAGGCGGGTCGTGAGCGGGTTGGACGTGGAAGACAAAGTCGCGGCCGGTGATGAGGGAGGTGATGAGACTAGCAGTGAGATCTGCGAAGTGGAAGTCCATTGATTTGCTGAAACGAACAAGCTCACACAAGACGAGGTCTAGGTTTCTTACCAATGAGGTTAAGAGGAATAAGAATGAAGTCGCCGCTGCCCACACCGGACGCCTTCAACTTTGTGATGAACTCGCGGTATTCGCCTAACGGGTCTGTGTTTGGCTGGTGAGTACTGTCCTCTCGTGTCAAGAATACACCGTGACGCTGCTCACCAGACAACTTCAAACATTGAATACACGTAGTCAAATATAATTAAAAAAAAGCAAAAAATCATGTCAGATAAGCTTGTTTACCGGCACAACCCTCCTCACTCCCGCAAACGTCGTTCCCCGAACGCCCACCGCCCGCACCTGTTTACCCAAACTCCAGTAGGCGTTGTTCTTATCCCTCTCCGACTGTTCTCTCCTTTGGGCTCGCCGTGACCTTTTGCCCTTTTTTGCCATGTTTCTGGGTCTGTTTTGGTTTCAATTTAAATGTAAATGGAATGGAACGCCCGCAAATTCGTTCAACCAATTTTTGTTCGGCGACCATGCATGTGATCAGCATCAGATCATGCATCAGAGCCCAAGCACGTATTATGCAATCAATATAATTGGCTGGGTAAGTAAACAACAAAACGCGTCGCGTTTTCCTCCTCGCGTTTTCTGCATTCTTTGTCAGAGAAGCACTTTTGTTCGGAGCGTCAGGCTGGTCACTACAAAAAGCAACCGGATGTAGTCAAGTCATGTGTTGTGGGGCATCGTGGTAGTGGGCAGGTCTATGGCATTTAGGCTGCTGCAGAGTGAAGGGGAGCCCGCGGCGAACCGCCCAATACAGTACCAGTCGAGGAAGCAACTCTGTGGCATAGGCGCTACCACATAGGTACGGGCAGCAGCGAACCGCTCCCCTCAAGTACAATGTCGCTCCAGTCCGGAGGAGCAGCTCTATCACACTGTGCTACCATAGAGTCATGGGGAGCCGGCGGAGAACCCTCGCTTAAGGGGAGGGGCGGGGAGGATTGACATGGACCCTCTCTCATGCTAAGCACCTTTCGCAATATGTATGTGGACTTCAATAATCATTCATCCCTACTGTGAAATATGTTTCTGGGTCGTTGCGTTAGCCAATTGGGTTACTATGTGATCATTGGCCGTTTTGCAAGAGAAGCAGCCGCCAGGGAAGCAATCGACAACCCCGAAGCGGAAGCTGCAGAATTTGTGGAAGAAGATGCAGCTAGTGCTCGACGGAGCCTTTGGCCCAGAATGCTATTTTGGTCAAACATTTCAGAGAGCCGCGTCGTTGCGCTGCGACGTTTGGTGCGCTAGATTTGACCTGTGAAGCACTCTACGAAAGTGCAAGAACAACCGATTACGTACGCCAGATACGCTACGGAGTGCCTATCGACGTTGTCTAGGGTCGCGGAGGTCGAGCTTCGCCTTGGCCATCGCGGGAACCACTGGAACCAGTCCATGACGAAGGGTTGCCTTCGAAAGACGAGAGCAGAATGACCGGCCCTTGCTCACAGTGTGGCTTTGACGAGCGCGCGTCTCATCCAGATCAGAACCACTTTCCCATCTGCATTGCAATTCCCCAAAATTCGAGACATGAACGACTTGAACGACGCCCTCTCTGTAATATTGGCCTGCAGACGACTGTTGTGCCAACAGACGTGGACGGAAGAAGAGGCCCGCACCGCAGTCGCCGCTTGCGACGAATGGCTCACCAAATACAACCCACCTCAACCCGTCACTCGAAAGCAATCGCGGTTGCCCACCGAAATGGTCATAGCAATCCTACGCAACTTCCGCGGAAAGGATGGGAAGACAACGCTCCTGAACTGCCGACTCGTCAACAAAGAATGGCGGCAGCTTGCTTGGACTCGGTTCTGGTACGCAGTTTACATTAAAAACGCCCAGGAGGCAACGAACCGTCTATTGCACCCATCGGCTTTGGAAGTCATGAAAGGGGTGGAAATCAGAAAGTTAGAACTCACCAGCCGCGGAATCACAGCCAGAGACGTTCCTAGAGGCATTGGCATTTTATTGGGGGGTCCGATGATGCGTGGGATTCGGGTGTTGACTATTCCTCCTCAAATAAGCGTCTCCCAACTGTTTGTTATTTTTCGGAGTTTGCCGTGGCTTGTTGCGCTGAGCATTGGAGTTGATCGTGGGCGGATTGAGTGGGATGACCTTGACGTCCGCGAAGGGTATGAAGGGGGGAAAAGCTGGGGACGGCTGTGGAGGGATGAGGACGATGCGACTTGGAAGTCGGGTTTCGGGAATCTCAAGAGATTGAGTATTGTTCTTTATGGTGGCGTCTCTGCTGGGTTTGATCTGCTGGATGTCATGTCGGCATATCTGGGGACCCAACTCGAGTCTCTCCATGTCACCGACCTTGGCCCACCGACGGCGGTAGACCACTTCTTCCGCAAGGTGGCTGGCAACTGCCCAAACCTTCAGCACTTCCATGCGGACGAATTTTGCAGGAGCTTGCCTCAGCTTGCAGGTTTCAGCATCACGCTTGGTCCACCTGAGTCTCAGCGACTGTTCCGACGATCTGGTCAGAACGGCAGCTGCTACGTGCGTTCACTTGAAGTACCTGCACCTTTACGATTGTGAGCACACACGGGAAACTCTTCAACACCTTGCGACCGGACCGGTTTTGCGAGGCTTCGACAATTTTTGGCTGGGAAGGCTTAGATGTCCCATGCAGGAGGATGACTATGAATCCTTTCTCAAAGAACGCGGAAGTTGCCTTGAAATATTGTACCTTGATATCCCGGATGCATCGGATCGGACATTGGAAAGGATATTGGCGTTCTGCCCCGAGTTGCGGGAGCTCAACGCGGGGGAGTTTCAAAACGTGACGGAGAAAGGGGTGATTGCATTTTTGAACCGTTCACCAAAATTGAAATGCATCACGTTGCCGGACCATCTATGGAAAAATGGCGCAATACTGGGAGTGGCCAGCGCAAAGGCCGTCAAGATTGAATGGGTCATGATCCCTTCTTACGATACGATGTTGGAGGAGTGTTGGATGGGTTGGTGATAGCATGGGGATTCGGGTTTGGAGTGGGTTTGGGTTTGTCGGGCGAGAAAGCGGGACGAGGCTACAAATAGCTTGAGCAGTGCTAAGGAGTCCCGTGCCTATGAGCCAACATGTCAAAGAATGCAAGATTATTGGATCGGCATGGTGGCTCTGATATTGGCTTGCTTCTTTCCTTCCACCATAGTCTGTAAACTGCCTACGGCAACCGACCCTGAAACAGTATGGAAAACAATTCGGGCAGAGTACCATGCAGCTTCGCAGGTTTAAAACCTCAATTGGCAAAGAGATTCCGTGCATGGACTCGGCAATCATTCTCGGGGCTTGAACAGGCAGGCCTTATTCTTCTTCTAGAGTGAATGTTGGCTCCTTGAAAGTATTTGACACGGGAAACTTGCGCAACATCAAGCACAACGATGGTATCTATTTCGTCAAAATCTCGGCACCATCCTTGGTTATCAATATTGTATGCTCTAAGGAGAAAGTAAAGTGGAATGAGTGACATATAAGGTCCCATGTTGGGACATCCCCGACCTCCGACACCTTACCAAACTGCGCGGACCGACCCCCTGGACCGCGTTGCAAAACGAAAGCGACGTTTAGTCTTGACGTTGTCCATGGAAAGAAGTCAGACCAGGCCCCACTTACCGTCTTCCGTCACAACCGTCCAATTATCAGGCCATCTCACAATCCCGGGCTTTCCCTGACACAGCATCGGTTCTGGGACATTATTTTGTGTTTCCACAGTCAGAAACGCGATTGTCGGCATCAACCACATCCGTCAAACCCCAAATATCTCACCAATGGTAAACGACATGCCTTCCTCCATGATCATCTCATCATTGTTCTCAAAGTGGTACACGAGCGGGGGTTCGTGGAATTGGCGACCTGGTTTAAAAAAATCAAAGAACGCTCGAGTAGGGGTTATACGAGAGAGATTGGAGCCCTGCGTACCGATGCCGTGCCCGCAAAATTCGCGACATGTGGTGTACCCCATTTTCTGCGCGTACTGACTAAACAGCATCCAACGGTCAGACGTGCCCCCCTTTACGCGACGGCAGACAAAACCACGTACCTGATGACCCTTCCAATCTCATTCAACTTCACACCGGGTCCACATATGGCGATCGCACGGTCCATGCTCTCTTTCGTAGCGGCTACCAAGTCCCGACCTTGCGGGTCTACATCGCCTACTAGGAAGGTGGCGCTGGTATCGCCGTGGAAACTAAAGAATGAGTGCAGGGAGAATGTGAATTTGGGTCCAATGTCTTTTAAAATTGAATGTATTGTGGTGTTACCCGTCCAGATAGACCTGGTACGGACAGCAAATCGGAGTTGGATTATTACAGAGGAAGACGCAAAGTGCATGGCGGGGTATAGCGTCTTACCGTTATATCGAGATTAATGATGTCTCCGTTTTCCAGTGGTCTCCTGTTGTTTAGGTCAGTGGGTAATGTGCACTTGGTATATCGCTTAGTTTGGGACAGAAGCTTACTCATCGGGGATTCTGATAAGGATAGTTTGGTATGGGAATGAAGAAAGCAGTCAAGCGAAAGCAGCAGCAGAGGGGTAATTGGTGGTTGTGGGCCAAAAGACTTTACCCATGACAGATAACATTGTTTACGGACGTGCCTAGTATACATGAAGAAAAGCAGGCGTATTCGGATGGATCAAACAGGGCACTGGGATGGATCAATGCCATGGACGAGCAATAGCGGACGTACATAGAGATTTTGGAAAACCAGAATAGCCAAGAGTGCTGGGGTATGCGTTGTGACGGACAACCTCTCCGTGCACTGGATTCAAAAGGAGCAACGTATTGGAAGAGTCACTTTGTAATGGGAAACATATGACATCTCTCTATCAAACAATCAAACAATCACACCGCAGGCAATCATTCTAACACCATCAAAGCTGTCAAACAACATCTATCATTGCGACACAAACCTATGCGATCAATCTCCTGCGTCGTAACTCCAACCGCCAGTGACCTTCCCGCAAGCGCCAGCACATCCCTCGCCAGCGCGCAAGCCCTTTTTAATTTGATAATCTCGTCTCCAACCTTGCGGTGAGGTCGTGGAAGAAATACCAGTGGTTGCCCCGTTTGCGGGTCATATTCTGGTCGAGGGATATGGGATGGAACTGACAGGCGAGGTTGGTGCATGATTTTGCCTGTGAGATTAGCTGTGGTCGGAAAAATTTGGGAGTATGCCCCCCAACGTGATATTGGTGGTTTTGGTGCGAGTCGTGGGAATTTCAACGCGGCGGATGAAGAGAGTGAACGCGCGCAGTTGCAGTTGTTGTGGTGACTGCTCTTGTCGTGATGACGGTATCGTGGCATCAAGGTTGACAGTTTGATGATTCCCCTGTGCCTGGAGTGCATTGTTCGCGATTGATCAACGGTTATCTCAAATTCAGAAGTGAATTGGAATTCAGTCTGTGCGGAGGAGTTTCAAGCCAATTTCAAGCAACGTTGCTTGTGGCGCAGGGCTTCGTCAGCCCCGGCTTTCACAAGCGTTTCGCAAGCAACCCCTGATCTCTCTTGTTACTCTCTCTTCCCATCTTCGAAATGATTCCCTCCGAGGGCCAGTCCAACGAGAAGGCCCAACTACGCCGTCGCATCGATAGCACATCCCCAACTCGGAGCACGCGGAAAACTCACGGCGCAGCGTCTATTTACTCTGCGGATTTTCCTTCAGTCGCGGCCACTTATTTCAACGCCCTCCGCACCACAAATGGCGCCCATTTGGCCCTCGTAACAATTTACCTCTTCACCATATTCGTCAAAAGCGCTGTCGGATTGAATGGATATTCTGGCCAGGGCGTACCGCCCGTTTACGGCGATTTCGAAGCCCAAAGACATTGGCTGGAAGTGACGGTGAACTTGCCACCGAGGGAATGGTACAGATACGATTTGAAGTACTGGGGCTTGGATTACCCCCCGCTCACGGCGTACCATAGTTGGCTTTTGGGAGTCATGTGGGTTTTACCCGTTAGACAGTTGAGCTGCCTTGTCAAGAATAACGTTTCCTGACTCGCTGTGTGCGCCCTTTCAGAGCTCGCAGGGTAAACCCTGAATGGGTAGCACTAGTTTCATCCAGAGGTCTGGAATCCGAGAACCTCAAAGTCTTCATGCGCGCGACAGCCCTAGCGACCGAGTACTTGATTTACGTTCCCGCTGTTGTACTGTTCGTTAACCGATGGGTTGGGTACAAGAATTGGGTGGCTAAAGTAGGTTGGGCGGAAGAGAGGGGACAGATTGTAACGCTGACTGTTGATCGTTGTGGTTCTTGTTATTTATATCAAATAGAATGTGCTTATACTGCTGATTCTGCTGCAACCTGCGTTGATGATAATTGATCACGGCCACTTCCAGTACGTCCTCCTTCCATTACTTCATTCAGCTGATCACAAGGCTACATATTCACCGGGGTGTGGTACAATCCAGATATAACTCTGCCATGCTCGGTTTTGCTCTATGGAGCATTATGCTGTTGTGCGGTGGCCACTACGTGGCGGGGAGTGTTTTCTTCTGCTTATCCTTACTGTTCAAGCAAATGGCCCTGTTTTACGCTCTTCCTGTCTTTTTTTACCTTTTGGGACGATGCTTTGAAAGGCCTCGTGGGTACGTATTGGACATCTCATGCGCATCATACGAGCGAAAACCTGACGGGATCTTCCTGCCGCATGTTAGGCTGCTTTTATTCTTCCGACTGGGGTTGTCGGTGGTTATTACCTTTGGCGTATGCCTAATTCCCCTCTTGGGATCAGTAGATGATGTCCTCCAGATCTTTCGTCGTATTTTCCCTGTGCACCGGGGACTTTGGGAAGATAAAGTGTCTAACGTATGGTGCGCACTCAACATTGCTATAAAACTCCGCCAACTGGCAGAATTGCAAACACTACTCTATCTGAGGTGAGCATTATTTATATCAGGAGACATTGACCTGTCCATTGCCACTAAATCTCGTATTCCCACCCAGCATGGCTTGCACTCTTTTGGCGGTGCTCCCGTCGAGCATCGACCTCTTGCGGCGTCCTGGCCGCCGTCGTTTGATTTACGCGACCGTAAATGGCGCTCTTGGATTTTTCCTATTCTCGTTCCAAGTTCACGAAAAGTCCATATTGTTGCCCGCAATGCCGGTGTCGTTGCTTTTGTTGGACGAACCTGTGTGGGCGGTTTGGTTCAACAATGTTGCGATGTTTAGGTAAGAATCAACCCTTTGTCACAGGGATCTTATCGTCGGCTTTGACATAAGACATTTCTTTGCAGCATGTTCCCTCTGCTGAAGCGGGACGAACTTGTTTTGCCATACATCGTTACACTAATGCTCTGGAATTGGTTGGCCTCTTTTGGGTGGACCAAAGCATCCAGGCGGATGAAGCTTGTGATTGGGGTGAGGTTTTTTCCTCAGGTTTTTGAAGCTTTTGTCGAATCACGTGAATGACACTTTCCTTCTCTCGGTTCAGATGTCGTACATCTGTATGATGACGGTGCACGTTCTCGAAGCGACGGTCACTCCTCCTAAACGCCTTCCGGATATTTACACAGTAGCGAATGTGGAGCTGAGCACATTGTTGTTTGGACTCATGTTTTTATATTTTAATTACCGGCAATTCACGTTGCCGTCCTCAGAGTTGGAGGAGGTAAAGGTTAAGTCACAATAATAATGGAAGGTTGGGCCCGCGACAGAAGCGAAAATACGTGAAGCGAAATGGCGAAAATACGTGAAGCGAAATGGTTCCTGGGATGGCATGTTTCAACCTCGCCACTGTTTTCCTTCCATTGCGGGATGAAATCGGATACCTGACTCTCATATTCTTGAATGAATTGAATGACACGACAATAGTATTCTTGACATTGTCAATGTTTACCAAGGTTGCACAAACGCGTCCATAGTTGGATACCGCGGTTGGAAGGTCATCAACCCGACCCTTCCACAAAATTAAAAAGTACAGTTCGTCTTTCCCCCACAAGTTTTTGCAGCCATCCCTATTATTACGTTACTTCTATCCTACTACACCTACTCCCTCCTTCCACCTTTCTTTGCCATCCGGGTATCCTCAGCCATGTCCGCCCGCTCATCCAGTGTCCCGCCACCTCCTCGGGAGCCACATCCTACCTCTGTCTTGCGTCGATGCAAGAGTATGCCGAACATAGCGGTTGCGTATTACGATGTCCAAGGCGGCGTTGACGAGCAAAGAGAAGTCCAGACCATGTCCTTTGTTTCTCAGTCGGTGGACTACGACAATAGGGTGTTTGTCAGTACGGTTAATAATGTTGGGGAGTTGGGGCGGAGCCGAAAAAGAGTGAAAGGGTGGAAGTCGAAGAGGGATGGGGGCAGAAGCGGGAAAGCCGGGGG
>JADGKA010001121.1:0-10700 GCA_027604605.1 Borealophlyctis nickersoniae
CTTCTCCCCCCCCCCCCCAACCCCCCACCAACCCCCTCCCCCGTCCTCTCCTCCCGCCGGCCCCCCGCCGCGCCCGCCCCGGCGGGGCCGCGACGGGCGCCTCCCCCGCCCCGGGGCGGCGGAGGAGGAGGGACTCGGGTGGATGAGGATTCCGCAATGGAGGACGCTCAAGCAAGCAAGATTCATGGACCTGATTTGGACTACTTTCCTCAATGCTGTCCTCTTGAGCTTGGACTCCTCCCCATCCTTCCCCAACCACCTGGCAATGACATCGCCACAGCAACCCCACGCTTCCCCCATAATGTATACTTCCGGTGTAGTGACTGGCTTCACGAACCGGTGGCTGCCCCTCAGCCATCCACGAGATATGACGCCATCCTCGTTCTCAGTGTCACGAAATGGATCCACCTCAACTGGGGGGATGCCGGCATCAAACAGTTTTTCCGAAAGATATTCAATTCTCTCAATCCTGGTGGTGTTTTTGTGCTGGAGCCACAGCCCAAGAGCACCTATGGGAAACGGGCTGCGACGCCGGAGATGAGAAGAAATCTCGCGGAGATGAAGTTGGACCCGATGCAGTTTGAGGAATTCCTGTGTAAGGAGATTGGGTTTAGCAGCGTCGAACGTTTGGGGATTGGGGAACATGAGGCCAAAAACTTCAGAAGACCGATAATGGTCTTCACAAAATAAACAGACGGCTTGGCTGAAATCCAGAATCAGTTGACGTCGGACCCGAATTGCATCAAGGTCTACCTCATCACCAGATTTATCACCTCTTGAGCGACTTCCTTCTATTTTCTATTTATGAAATGAGGCATTCTGCCTTTTTATCCGCCAGCCGCTTTGCTCCAGACTTTGGTCTCCTGCTTGCGGTGCTAGGACGGGCTGGTGTTGACGTTGGCGAGGGTTCACCACGTTCTTTCTTTACTAATTCGGAGCTTGTGGATGCGGCGTAGGATGACGAAGATGCCGGTCGAGGAGGGCTTGGTCCAAAGCTGCTCTGCGGTCCGTGAGGAGGTCCAGCTGTCCTGTCTGCGGTCGCTGGCGAATCGTTGGTACCCAATGGCGGACAAAGTCTCAATGCACAGTTGACAGGGCTCATTGGCGTTTTCCCAAACAGGAATAATTCCTTACTATTCTTTGCTTTGGCCTCTGCAATTTTCCTGTCCTTCTGTCTTTTTAAATGCAGTTGTGCCAGATATATGAAGACTGCGCATGCGATGATCAGACCAAGGACTTCAATTCAAGGCCCACCACCAATCCATAACGCACCTTCTTCAACGTTAATATACTCCTTTACAGAAACTCTGTAGAATTTTAGTCTCATGTCTCGTGCTAAACTCTCTGCTTCCTCTCTGGAAAGGATTCTCCCTCATCAATCAGAACAACGACTGGATGCAGCAGCATCATGAAGGGCAGGATCATAATGATTTCGACGTACTGTGAAACAAGGGCTTCGTGGAGTAGATCGATCTTGTTTTGCACTAGCACCATTGCCAGATCGTCGCATACTGCCGTTACCTTATCCCTCCATGCTTTAATCGTCTCAAAAGAAAGACGGTCGGTCGAGGAAAAGGCTAAGACGACGGCGTCTGTGTCTGAGAGGTTTGGAGGTTTCAACACTTGGCGCAGCCAACTTTGCAGGTCAATACCTATGAGAGATCTATTCCCGTACCCTTGTAATATTCCCTTGTCATTGCGTCAAACTCTTCCTGCCCTGCACGAAGAACCAGGATATCAAGAAAGCAATTAATTCTCCACGCCCTCCGGTTTTTCCTGCGTGCACATGCGTGCCGAGGAACCAATAGAAAGGCCGCACGAATGGAAAAGGGGGCACCTACCCGCGGTATCCCATAACATCAATCGCACGCTGCCAAACTCTGGCACCTCAATTTCCCTCTCCACGTACGCAACCCCAATTGTCTTCTTGTAGTTTTCTTCATAGTGACCCTTACAGAATCGGCGGATCATAGTAGATTTGCCAATCGATCCATTGCCAACGACCAGAATCTTGACGGCTGGGTCCACGTCTTCCGTTGTCAACGACGATGCCATCTGGTCGGTATCCAGACCCGGAAAATGCAGGATATCTTGTTGGCACAATTACTGAGTGTGGGGGGAAACGATCGAATGGTGGTTTTAATATTTTTGGCGTGCAACGCAAGGGTATGAGGCTAACTTTCGAGGATAGCGGAGACGAGGGAAGACACTGGGGGCATGCTGGGAATTGGGAACTGGAAACCATCCTCGGGAACCAGTGCGTTTGATTATGGCATCTGGTGAGGTACTGCATGGATCGCTTTCTGGACATGAATTTTGTCCGCTCTCCCTCCATTGTAACAATGCGCTTGTAAAATTGAAAAGAGGGACTGATTGGAGGAATTACAGGAACCTGACGCAGTAGTCCGCGATGCACAGGCAGGCAGCACAGACGAAACAGCATCCGGTTCAGCTTTCAAATGGAAATGGGGGGAGATTGGGATACCGGGTGTCCAGAGGCTAGTGGGGCTAATCCACCAAGCCGCTGCCAAGCCCATCCGAAGCCTCATCCTCCTTGAATTGAATTGGGTCTCCTCAAGCTGCTCCAAACTCCCCCCCCTTCCGGTCTAGGAGGAAATTGGCTCAAATTTGCCAAACGAATTGGTTTTGCAGGCGGAAATGACTCCTCATTTTACTTCAGCCTGCTAATCCCATCGCCGTGAGCCAAGAACCACTCCAACTCCATCCTCCTCAGCTTGCCCCCCAAAAAGCGGCTTTTTGAGAGCAACAATGCCCCACGACTCACCAGTTGCCCACACAACCTTTCGCAAATCTCGCGGCACTCCACCGCCTCCTCCGCCCCCTCCACCACCTTCAGATCGGCGTGTCGAGTCTTTCAGAGATCCGTCTTGGGAAAGGATAGGTGACAGACACCGGGCCGAACGGTAAAGTCATTTCCCGTTGCGCGATCGGGGTGTTTTGTGAGCAACCGCTCACAATGTCGTGCTTGGTAACAAAGAGATCACGGACGGCAACGGCATCCCTCAGACCGGGCTTTTGATGGTGATTCTCATGCATATGGACGGCGGCCGGCAGGTCCGCTCAGTCGAAGCGATTATGGGAGACTGAAGGACTACGATCATCCACGTGCTAGCCATATGTTAAGCACGTCTGGAGATATTGATGACTGGAGGTCTCCTTCGGAAATACCTGCACGGGGACCAAAAGATCCTGATTACGGAAGATCGTCCCTGCAGTCATTCCGTGATGGAGAAAGTGGCTATGGCCGCTACTCACAAATGAGAGATGCTCCAGACTCGAATTATAGTCGGACTTCTGGCAAAGAAGGGGATCAACGATATTCTGCATTGCGGGATTCCTCTGGTGCTAGAAGACTTCCGAATGATCCACATGCGCGAGAACCTCCATTTGGCGGATTCGACAGAGAGGTCAGAAATAGAAGCTAGTGATGTTGACATGCCAAAAGAGAAATTGACCATCCGGCAAATGAACCACAGAGTCGATTTAGAGACTACCGATATCCTGTTGGGAGGGTCCGGCCCCCTCCACCTCCGCCTCCCCCGTATGGCTCGGGATATTATGATCGTGACCGCTATTCACAGCGTTACGAAGAACCTCCTGGTTGGCCCAGACGAGAGAGCAGAGATCGTGACCGAGAGGGATGGGAACGCGATAAGGACGAACGAATTCGGTCCGAAAGGGATAGATATGAAAGCGGAAGGCGAGGAGAACTTGACAAAGGGAGAGAGAGGGTGCGGGAAGGCGAGTTGCTGACAACTCAGAGGTGAGTAGCTGCAGTCAATATTGTCGCCCTTTCGCGAGCATTCAAACTGAACGGTAGATCTAGATTTAGCGCGCGTAATATGGGAGAAGACGGTGATGCACATCACTTTTCTCAGCGTGATTACCCCCGACCGCCATCGTCTAACCATCCGGGATTTGCGAACGCACGCAACCGGCCTTTGTCCCCGCGTAGAGGATCCATTGAAGCACCACTAGAGCCACTGAATCACTCCCGCAGCAGAAAAAGCACCCCGCCATTGCCCCCCCGAAGCAGACCGGATTCGTTATCACCAGATCGGGCCGGTGGCACACAGCGCAACTCTTTCGGTCACTCGCAGGAGGTAAAGCTGCGGCGATACCAGTTTGATGAGGAACTTCCGTCCACAATTCCTTTGAAAAGGCGGAGATCGGATAGGGGGGCTACTTCACCAACTGCACATTCATCGCGTCAGCCTTCACCCGGAGTATCAGTGGATGAGATGGGATTCCATGGCAGTCGTGGGAAAGAAAGAAAAGAATATGAGGTCTCTGGTCAGCGGGCGCTCGAGCGAATGACAGCGGATGCTTGGGCCGGCCAGAACAACTCGGACCAGGGAACTGTGCGCGATATTGTGCGTGACGCAAAACACGTTGTCGAAAAGGGGTCACAGGAGCTCGAAGGTGGGATTCCTCCAGGGAAGGACTTATTGAGGGAAGACGCGCCCAAGGTGGAAGAGGCAGCTGGCGGGAATCATGTATTTCAGGAAACGCCAGGACGAAGTTCGGACAAAGAAGAGGACGTGATCAAGCGTATCGATACGATTGACGCGAAGATTGCGGAATGCGAAACAATGTTGCAAATGATACGATCTCGGGACAATTCAGGTGGAGTTCATACCGGGATGGGCGAGAGCGATGTGCCTATGGATGGTCCTGATCGGACAAAGGAACAACCCACCGAGGATGCTATGACCGATCGTTGCGTTGGGACGGACTCGACTTATGATCCCACAAAGGAAGGAGAATGTCCGGCTGCTGCGCAAGCCCCCTTGGATTCTGCCTTGTCAACCGAAGTATCTGCAAGCGCAAGCGCTTGTAATAGTAAGGAACGGGATGATGCACCAGAGTTCCCGTTCTTTTCGGTTACAGACGTGGCGGATCAATGCAATTCTATCCTCGAAGAAAACAGAGCGAGTGCACGAAACAACGCAAAAGCGTTTGGAGTGGCCGCGCTGGCGTTTTATGGTTCGCAGCCAAAGAAGATTTACAATGGCCCGGATGATTATCCTTTTTTTCCTATCAACATTGCCTCGCACAAACGCCTAAGGCCGATGTTAGTAAATCACATGCGAGAGCGGGTCCTTGCAAACGCGCAAAAGCAAGTTGCGCTGCAGTATCAGTTCCGCGAGTACAATGATGAGTGGAAACGCCGGATAGATAGGTTGGAGCAACAGAAAGCGAAGAAAGGACGAAGGGCAAAAGTCGCAGCGGCTGCGAGTGGTGGTGCGTCAGTTGGGGCACCTTCGTCTACCGGCGCGGGTGGGACGTCAGTTTATTCTCGATCTTCTCGTCGCGGAACGTTTGCGTCTGATACTGTGAAGAGCGAGCTAGAGTGGCACAATGCCTTAAAATCCCTAGGCATACTGAGTGAGGAGCCTGCCGAGGAGGAAGAAGACCGGTGTGCAACTATACCTGCTATGGTAATCGATCCTTTAGAACGCAAAATTCTGCAGTATCGCAGCCGAAACGGACTTGTTGAGAACCCGACGGAGCAACTTCGAGTTTACAATGAAAAGGTGGATTTGTCATGGTCAGAAAGCGAGAAAGAAATTTTCAAGAATAAGATTATTCAGTATGGGAAAAATTTCCCGAAGATTTCCTCATTCTTGCCATTGAAAAATTGCCAAGATTGCGTTCAATATTACTATCGAGAGAAAATGAATCTCAATTTCAAGCAGTTGATCAAAAACGCAATAATTCGGAAACGAAGGGCGGGAGCAAAGCGGACGGGGAAGTCGGCGGAGCAGACAAAGGGTCGATTTTACATTCTGGGCTCAGCGTCTTCGCCAACGCCGCGAAGGCCGACAACTCGCAATGACGAAGACGCGGATGAGGCGGGGGAAACAGACGGGCGGAGGAAAAGGCTACGAGTTGACGAAGGTGGGGATTCTGGGAGTGGTAGCAGGCGGTCCCGTCGAAACGGCGACCGTAGGGAAAGGGGGCAAGAAAAGCTCTCGCAAAAGGAGAGGGCACAATCTTCGCCTGGAAATAATGGCGAAGAGGAATTACGCATATCTGTGGAGTGGCTGGAATCTGAAAAATCTGCCGCCATGGAGGCGTTTGCAAAGTTCGGGCGAGACTTTTCTCTCGTGTCGGAAGCAATCGGCAAGAGCAAGGAGCACTGTAGGGAGTTTTATGCGTTGCATCGACGACAAATTCAACTCAATGGCAGACGACTTGCAGAAGATGGTGGTACCGGCGGAGACGAGGAAGAAGAACAAGAAAAGACACGGCGGAGAAGATCCGGCAGAAAACACGTGAGCTCGGACGCGGCTCAGACTCAGGTCGAGGGCGGTGAAGACTTAGGGGATGAGCTATTGCAAACGGCGGATGTAACAGAAGAGGAAGTTGGATCGGATATTGCCGAAAGATTGGATTCGACGAGACACGGTGACAAGGAAGGGGACGAGGAAGAGAGTGGTGACGAGGGGCTCGTTCGCACTTCAATGGGACGCAACTCTGGGCAGAAGAATAAAAACCCAGCGCGAGATGAGATGGACTCACCAGGCACGATGGGCGAGGATTTGGAGGAGAATGGAGATAACGTTGCATCGTTGGAGAATGACGCTCTGAATCGGCGGAGACGAAGGCTTTTGGATGACCCGCCGAAAGTGCATCCTCCTCAACGACGTACCGTTTCTTACTGGTCCGTGGCGGAACGGTCGCAATTTTCAGAATCATTCGTTGCGCACGGAGTGGATTGGGATTCCATCGCAAAGGACATAGGGAGCAAGTCGGCCGTTCAAGCGCGAAATTACTATCACACAAATCAGCACAAATTTGATGCCATGCTCCAACAAGGCCAGCAATCAAATGCACAATCGCCCCATCGAGACCAGGGAGCGGCTGGGGAAGGTTCGATGACCCTGCATTTGGACGAGGACCATGCCCAACAATCGACTGGTGGGCCGGCTTTCGCATCACACTTGCACCATTTGGCATCAAGGCTCTTGCAGCAGCAACCTTCCGATTCAGGTGGGAACAACGACCGCCCTACTTCGCATTCGGGGTTTCATTTGAAGGCCCCGCCAACAGCCGGGTACAATTACTACCTGGGGCTTCAGTCCTCCCAGGCGATTTCTCAACATTCGAATGGGCATGTGCGAGATTTGTCGGTCGCTGTCCAGACCGTTCAACAACAGCAATACACAATAAATCCCTTTGTCAAGAAGGTTCTTGAAATTCAACAGGGACTCCATGCAAACGGGTTTTCGCATCCGCCACATAACGGCTATGTGAACGGTTGGACAGGTGCACCTGATCCTGATCGCCTTGCGTCATCATGGTACGGTTACCTTGCAGCCGGAGCACCGAATGTCAACGGCGGAGGCCTTCCCGCCTTTGCCTACGCATTTGCCCTCCCACAACAAGCGCCATCCTTCAGTACGGCGCGTTGGTCACCGTTAAACGAACAAGAGGAGGACAAAGGCGCAACGGGAAGATTCCTTGTGCAACAAAGCAATGGACTTGTAGGGGGCTCTCCTGCTTCCGGCTCTCATGTGCCAGTATCGGAGGGATATCCACTCACTCTTTCGCACGGGGAAGCAAGACTGAGTCGTGGCATCGCCCACTTGCCATCTGCACTCACTGCCGCAGCCAATGGGGAACGGCAGCAAGGTCACTATCGCCAGAATCTGCGGAGCGCCGAGGATCCACCCTCGCCGTCAAATCAAGTGCAATTGCATCTCGATTACCAGCAGCAGCATTTGCTGCACAGTGGAGGACATTCCTACTTTAATAGCGCACCATCGTCGCCTGGACTCACGGATTCCCTTCGAACGCATCCTGCCACTTCCGATCGCCCACGCAACTCCGTCGTCCTTCCTTCTGTTCAGAATTTGATCAGCTTTGCAGACAACGGAGGACACCGCCTACCACCACCGTCTCCGTCTCCGTTGGGCATAGCGCGGCAGATGCTGCACCATTCGGCGGGATTTCCGCCGCCACCGCCACCTCCACCGCCCCCACCTTCGCATTACCCACAAACGCAGCCACAACGCCAGCACCGACATGAGCAGGAAGAGAGATAGCGATACCCTACCCAAAATATTGTTGATAATTGTGTATAATTACTAAAGTGGAGCAGAGGAGGGGGCGATGGAGTCCCGGCTACAATGGCCGTATGAAGTGTATCTGAACCCGTTAGCTTGTTTTTTTGAAAACATACGTATTTCTCAACCACGTTCCGGATGGGACTTAGTCGTCATAATCCAAGTGGAAACATGATACTAAACGTCTTGTGACGCACCTTCCCTCGAAACGGCGAGATTTCCTTCTCGCATGGCTGGAGCTGTACAGTATAATGCTTTTGTTACCGCCCGCGGGGACTATGTACATAGATTTAAAACGACGTGGCACAAACTAGCCCGCAAGATGTATCTACAAGATGAACTACAA
Organism: Borealophlyctis nickersoniae; assembly: GCA_027604605.1. NCBI lineage: Eukaryota > Fungi > Chytridiomycota > Chytridiomycetes > Rhizophlyctidales > Borealophlyctidaceae > Borealophlyctis > Borealophlyctis nickersoniae. The sequence goes on from JADGKA010001121.1 coordinate 8,440, forward strand.
TTAACTACTTTGCAACCTGGCCCTGTTCAATCTTTTCAAAGTGTGAGCGCGCAGCAGCTATATTAATCAGCGTCGCCGCAGATTCTAGAATTAGAAACCAAAGTTTCCGTTAACGCGAGTGTCTCAGTAGCACCGAACAGGATACAGGCCATTGCACTACATACGTATACTCGGATCGGAAATTATCACCATGACATACGTGTTAGGAGTCAACACATCTACGAAAGCCGAAAATCGCCCATTGTTGACTTCCATTCGTTGGAACAGTGCTTGCGATTGGCTGTAGAATTCGGGGAACATGCACGCAAAATGAAGAACGTGAGCGCTGTAGCTCATGGAACGAAATCCGAGCGGAAAAACCAAAGGAACACAAGTAGGTTGAGGTGTCTCACCTGCAGCTCAATTTGAACTGCTTGATAATATTGCTAACTTTTTCGAACCGGTGGACATCCGCATGCTGCTTCTGCGACGAATGCGAGATGACCAAAAACGTTGTACGCTCAAACAAGACGACTTCATCCGCTTCGCAGATTTTGGCAAAATTCTCGAGATTGTTTTCTAGCAGCCGCACGTTCGGGATCAGGGAGTAGACGATTGAGGACCAGGCTTTGTAAAGGGTTTCGTCCCAGATGGAAGTTTTGAAACAAGTCACTGAGAGAGGAAGCGAACGGCGCTTCAGTTCCATTTCTCGTTCTCGAAAGAGCTAGTCAAGCAGCAGGTGCGTTTTTGGGACACAAAAGGATAAGCAGGGAATACCAAGCACACGAGCCAGGCTCCATTCACGGATACTCACCGCCTCCCTCTGATCTTCCTGCACCAAATCCATTTTGTGAATCAAGCAAAAGATCTTTGCATCCTTTGAATTCGCCAAAATGGCTTCCAAGCATGACTGGTAATAATGCATATCTTTTTCGATTTCGCGGGATTCGATGTCAAACACGTAAATTAGAACTTGGACGTTGCGGAAGATATGATCTCGTTGCGAAGCAATGTAATTTTCCATAAACACCTCTTGACTGAGCGTGGATTTCCGATTGGTTGAGAAGACAAACCAGACGAAACAGGCCACCCGAAGTGGGAACAAAACAGAAGAGCACAATGATTCTCTCACCCTCCGCAGTCCCACAAATTGAGTATCAGGTTCCCCAGAAAACGAACGTGCGAATGCTCCACGTCGACTGGGAAAGACCGGAACCACCCCTTTGGTCAGTAAAAAAGACAGTCTTTGGCAAACGGAGTCACCATTGCTAGTTGTGACTCCGTTGCAAGTACCAGGGCAGAAGGGCAACGCACTTGTAGCTCCCAACCGCCTCGTATCCTTTGCAACGTAGTTCGCGAAAATAATTGATCGCATGGAGGTCTTTCCAGACCCACTCTTTCCCATGAGAAGGACCTTTTTCTTCATTGTTCAAGGATGCTCAAGCGAAGAAATGGCCATGCTAGTGGGATCGGAGGGGTGGGTCATTAATTGCATGATTGGATAAGCCATCTTTGCCTTTAGTTATTTGCGGCGCAAAGCTGCAAGGCGCGTGTTCATCTTTTCATAACTGTGTTTTCCCCTATCTAAGTTTCTCCCCTCCGCTCTCGTCTCTTCACAGAATCGAATGCACCCCAGACGGCGGACAACCGTCTTACTGGCCATATCCACCTTCCTGACCCTCCTCTTCCTCCTCCACTCCTATAATTCCTCCAGAAACAACTTCTCTTCAAAAGCTCTGTTCAATGGCCTCAAGGAGAATGGTGCCTCACCGCCCACCGTCCTTCCCAACCACCACGACCACCACCTCCTTCCACCAACCACCAGAGTGGTCATCAGCATGAGCAGTTTCCCAGGGCGTATAGAGTCCATAAACGAGACCATCGTCTCCCTCGTAAACCAAAGCAGAAGGGTGGACGCCATCCTTATCATAGTACCACACGAGGTCAAGCGAGTGAACGTGGGTCCAGCTGCAGAGTTGGGACCAATCGTGGAACAAATCGTAAAGGAAAACAATGGGCTGGTCAAAATCGTTAGGACCGAGGATTGGGGACCAGCTACAAAGCTTTTGGGCGCCCTGACTGTGGAAGAAGACCCCGAAACGGTCATTATCACGGTTGACGACGATACCACCTATCACCCACATTTGGTGCTTGGACTGACGGCGGCCATCCAAGCTCACCCGAACAATGCTCCTTGTTACGTTTGCGAACGTTGGCCCATCCTCCTTCGCCTCCTCGGGATAGGTCCAATATATCAGTTTTGGGAGGGATCCTGCAAGGGG
>JADGKA010001122.1:0-10697 GCA_027604605.1 Borealophlyctis nickersoniae
TGGTGGCAGTTCCTGCTTCCATGTTCTACGCAGTAACTAATAAGGCACTCTCTGCACATATTATGACCACATCCCAAAACTACAGGACTCCTGGAGCCATCGTCGTATTGTTGTTTGCAAACAGTACATGTCACGGTCACAGGTACCATCCCCTCTTGCGTCATCCTCGTCTGCAATTCCGTCAATAATTGTTCAAGAACTGGGCGGGTTGGAGCTAAAGGCATCTCAAGTTGATTTTCCGGCACGGGTTGATAGGTTTCGACGATACGCTGCAGAACGGCATACAGCCTGCTGCAAGTTTTACCCTTTGCCCGGCTGCTGGAGACCGCTCGATGATATTCTTGCCATTTCTGAGTGTTGTTCATTGCATTGAACTGGGTTTAACTTTTCCCTTGGAACGGCAACGGCATGATGATGTGTTTGTTGACAAGCTAATAGCGAGGGCATTTGACCCTCATAAAAAAACAAACATTTTCTATCGATAGTACACATTATCTAAAAATAGACCTTATACATATTCGAAAGTTCCATCTTCAGTTGCACCCTACACCTCCTTCGGCGCCTCCTGCCCTACACCTATTCCGAGTCCTCGTCTGAGGAATCCTCGTCTGAAGAATCCTCGTTATCCCTAAGATCACCCCACACATATTTTGCAATGCTTTTAGAACGGAGCTTATCACCAATAGAAAAACGATCACCAATAAAAAAACGATATCCCTCAAGGCGTTGTCCCATGTCGTCCTCGCACCAACAGCGTCGCAAAGCTCTTAGTGGCGAGGTTCGTTCCATTTCGCAACGCTGTTAAGTCCCCTTCCAAAAAAAGAGTGAAACGAAATTGGACTAAATGTAACGAAACGTCGCAAGACTTATCGCCCATGTAGCACAAACTTTGATTCACCAGTATCCCTGGAGTTGCAACCCAGGTGCTTTTCCAAGGCATGTCTCTATGCCACGCTTTGCAGAGTGGAGGTTTGTGTTGGTACAGCTGCCACAACGGGCGGGCTACCTTCCAACGCCGTGCATGATACCACTGTGTTTTAGTGTTTTTCCGACGGGCTAACTTCCGCGTTTGGGTCCGCTGCCCGTGGTTGTTATTAAGAATCAAAAAGAAGATTTGTGTGAGTCCTTCGGAAAGCAGAGGGGGTTCGACGACCCTTCCCGTTCGCGTCTTTGTATTGAATGCAAAACCCAGCCCTAATTGACGCCCATCAATTGTGGGTGAAAATGAACGCTGATGGGGCGGTCCATCAACTCGTAGAAAACTTGTAAGTTTCTCCAACCCGGCATGCCAGTATCCCGTCGCCAAGTGCACCATGCCAGCCATTCTACACATCCTCTGGCCAACGTCAAATTGTTTTTTTCGAACCCTCCCACGTCGAACGCACATGTGCTATATTACTTCCGCACCCACAGTCATACAATCCTGTGCGCGCCCGGGCGACTGCGCCCGCAGCCTAATTGCTTTTGTTAACGGCTCTTCGATTGCTCCAGAAACGTTGCGGTGCTTCACTTTATGCTTTCATCTTAACCTGCCAACACCACGTGCGCGCTCGACGCCGGTGCAGCGAAGTCGAAATCATGAGCAATCAACGGTGAGAGGGTAGAAAGGAAATTAAGAAGGGGTGCGAGCCCGCCCCTGTATGAAGAGGTCTGGATGGTTTGGACCCTTCACTGCCCGTACCTTAGCACCTAACGTAACGTGGACGAGTGACCCCAATGTGGCATCAGCCCCACTTTGCTCCATTTTATCGTGTTGGTAAGCCGTGAACACAAAAAAAGGACTCGGTGCGAGAACGTACTTGAAGACGAAACGTTGGAACAATCGTCGGCCATATCACCACATCCTGGGACCAAGCGTGGCGAACGGCCGGTATTTGCACTTGTACCTTGTAGAGGGCGGATTCAGGTACAGCAAGGACGAGGTTATGTTTTAGCGCCGGCTGGAGGCCGTTGTGGTGGAATGGAAATGAAAGTGCCACCCCCAACGGGCATCAATGGTTTACCTTTCTTTTGGTGTATTTCCGCGACGCATTCAAGCCAAATTGGCAAAAAAATGATCAACGAAAGTTATAAACTAATACCCGTGAAGCACGGTGGTCGTGCGTTGTTTGAAGGTGATGCTGTTCCGCCCGCTGATGTTGATGTGTTAGATGCTGTGCGGTGGTTTGCTACCTTGATATCTCCCATTCCACGCTGCGCCGGGTTCTCCTTTCTTTCTTGTCCTGTGGTCGGTACCGTTTCGACTGCGGCGAAATGGCAGCGCAGCATTCTTAACACATTTGGTGGCTAGCCCGTCCTTCGTCTCCCGGACCGCATCGGACAACGTCTTTCAGCTAAATGCAAAGTTCTTGCCACCAATGTGACGGATTTTGAAGATGTACCCCTTGCAACGTTGGCGACATTTTTTCCTCACTTTCAGCATTTGCGACCCGCACTTCGGCAATGCAACATTTACCTACAACTTTACTCCGGGTAAGGCAACCAACCCTCCTATCCCCAATCCGTAGTGAACCACCGATATCCCACGCAGAAAAATGCCAACAACCAGCTCACACGATTGCAGGACTTGCGCCGGTACGCGAATGTAACCGGTAGAGTCAACCCAGCCAGAAACAGAAACGCGTTCGGCCAAATGCACCGAGAAGAAACATTGCATATGGACCGTCGCTGGAAAGGAAGTCACAACTATCGCCAACGTGGTACCACTCATAGCCATCTCTTGCTCGAAAACGGGGTCTTAACGGAATCCATTGCTAAGGAGATATCCGAAAATATTCAAATATCAGGTCATTTAACGTGGTATATGGAATCCTTTTTTTCATGTATCTGTATTGTCCTGGGACGGGCGTTTCATGAATCGAGCAAAACATTGGAGGACGGCCTCCCGGTTTTGGATACCCTTCGCCGCGACGCATATCGATGAACACAGAATGAAACCATACCCACAGAAACTACAGAAGCGCAATCAATTTCGAGCGGAGGCGAAGGAATGTTATTAGATAATGGACGTTTCCGAAAGCCCCTGTCGAGCTGTTGAAACGCTGAAACGCGTTATGTTTTGCGAACGGGCCCGTAACGCGTTTGGTGTCGAGAAGTGAATCTATTCTTCTCACAAACACGCTTGCTTTTATACACACAGACACAGAAGACAATTCCCTTCGATGGTAACGCCCAATGGCATTGGCTCCTTTTCCCGCGCAGGAATAGAACAAAGGACCTAAAATCAGCTGTGGGTATCCTTCGGTTTGGGTGGCGTATCCCGAACGGGAGGCGAGTGGACCTCCTTTATTTCAGGCCTCCGACTCAGTGCTCCGGACGCGTTCCGCAGTCACATTGCTGGATTCGGGAATGGATTCTTGCTGTGGAAGCCTGCACCCCTTCTACAGCTCCACCTCTCGATCTCGAAGGAGCCGCAGCGCATTCTCCCCCATTCCTTTCTCCATCGTCCCTTTCATCTCGCAATTGTATCTGCTTTCACGCGACGCACTCAATCACAACCCACACTCTTCCTGCCTGCTTTACAATATGCTTGCACACGTCCTATCCCGTATCGGATGGTCCGAGGTTAGCGGCCCCCCCGTAATTATTAAGTAGAAACTTAGAAAGGCGGGCACAGGAAAAAACAAACTATGGTGCTCCTTTTGAATAAAAAATGCAGGGCACTTTGGACGCAGCTTCACAGTTGGGATCCGGCAAAATAAAGGTCGCTGTGCAATACGCAGGACAATCTCGTCCATTTTTCCTGTCCAGAGAATGGTCCTTCACTGAATTGACGGAACAGGTTGGTTGTTGCAGAATTGAGGCGAAACTCTTTTAGCCACCTTCCCCGTGCCAACTGTCGTTGCTAGATAGGCAAACGTTTCAAAATCGCAGCGGCAGACATAGTCGTTGCTTACAAGTTTGAAGGTTCAAGCGTTGCATTTGACGAAGCAGAATGGGATTACCTGAAAGACGAAGGCAATTTCCCATCCAAATTATTCGTCACTGTCCCTCAAACTGCCGCCTCGTCTGAACCTCTCAGACATCACGCGTCCCCACCTCCTCCTGTACCGTCGGTCCCCTCAATTACTACTCCCGTCACATCTTCACAAGAGGAAACGCAAGGTAATGATTGCATACATTGATCATCATCCAGCAGAATTCCTAAACCCTTGACAGATAAAGATAGCGACATTGTCCGTGAAATCACCTTAATACCAAACTGGACATGCTGCCTCGACTATGAGACACATCACTTTTTTGTTAGTTACCGTGTAGCTACCGATGCGCAGTTTGCGGAGCTGCTTGGGAACTCGTTATTGAGGACACAACGCGGGAAGGAACCTGTGCATAGTTTTGTCGACAAGTAAGTCGCCAGATTGTCGACATACAATATTTGAGGTTACCGGTTTTTTGGACGAAATCATACATTTCTTATACATTTCAGGGCGTGCTTGGTAAATGGACAACCGTGGGAGAGTGGGTTCCTGCAAGGTCTGCTCCGCGCCAAAGTTATTGTTATCATGTGTTCGGAGGGTTGCTTGGAAAAATGTACCCAAGCCGATACGGTTGCAGACAACATGCTGTTGGAGGTACACGCGTGTTATAATCCGCTTCCCATGTTCTCAATCTGACATCCCCCGCCCGCAAAGTGGGAACTGGCCCTAGATCTGTTTGAGAAGGACGAAGCGAGCATATTTTTGGTTCTTGTCGGTGAAGCGTCACGGCCAAATGGTCGACTGACTTTGCAAACGTTCAATGGCTTTGGGCTAAAGTTTCCGGATGCTTTCCACGCGCATCCAAGGAGCCCACGGAAATGGACTGTCAAACAGACCATGGAACGTCTCTTTGCGCTGCAAGGGGTTCATGGGTGGATGCCAATGGCTCAGGAGTGAGTGCAGTTGATATGATCGTCAAATTACTTTTTGATACCCCGCGAGTGTGTTCAACGTCATTTCCACTAGCCTTGTACCGAAAGCACATGAAATGCTGATCCGCCACGTCCGCAATCTCCCTCATGTCTTGACATCTGATGAAATGTACCGTCTCCAACGATTTCTCTCTCCCGTCCACCAGGACAAAGATCGTAGCGACCTCCGTGAAGCGTACGTGCGCGGTACCCGGCAGTGGCTCGTGGAATCGGCGCTAGATTGGGCCGAGCGAGATGAGGAAAGGATCATGTGGGTGCAGGGTGGACCCGGTGTTGGAAAGAGTGTGTGTGCGGCGATCGTCGCGGACGAGTTTCAAAAGGGGTTGCTGCTGGGAGGAACATTTTTTTGCAGGCATAACGATGACGTTAAGAAAGATCCGCAGGTATGTTTGGTGGTGCTACTCCACTCCCGGTGCAGTCGCCATGCTGATTTCGCGAGGATAGAAATTGATTCATACGCTGGCATTTGGTCTTGCCTGTTGGAGTCCGCAAATCGGGCAGTACATATTATCACAGAGTCCCGACGTGCTGACCAAGTCGATTCGAGAGCAGTTTGATATTTTGATTTTGGAACCTTTAAAGACCTTGGAACATCCTAATAAGAACGTCGCATTCGTTGTGGATGCGTTGGATGGTAATGTAACATGAAAAAGTCGGAAGCGACGTGCCAATATGTGACTGATGCTTTTTCCGTAGAGTGCGGCACGGTAGAAAACCGCAGTCCGATTCTTTCGGTAATTGCAGAGGAATGGCGGAAACTGCCTTCCTTTGTCAAGCTTTTTGTCACGAGTCGGCAAACTCCGGATATTATTCAAGCCCTCAAAGACCTCCAACCCGTTACCACACTGAAAGCTGACGATTCACGCAACCTCACCGATCTCCGTTTATATGCTCAAAGCTTCCTGCAACAGTGGGACGGGGAGGGCGACATCGATGGCTTGGTTGACGAGCTGACCGTGAAGAGCAATGGTTTATTCATATGGATGAACCTGGCACGCCTTCAGATTGAGAGATGCACGTCCTTGCCCGCAGCCAAGGCAATTATGTTCGATCTGCCGGGAAGCTTGGATGTGATGTATGAGCGGAACATGGCGGCAGCGTATGAGAGTGAGCCCCACTTCCATAACGTGCTGGCGTGTATCATAGCGGCCGCAGAACCCGTATCGGTGAAGGGTCTGGCCGGTTTGACCAGAGTTGACGAATCGGTCGTGATGCGGATTTGCGAGAGGTTGGAGACAATGATAGTAGTTAATCAGGATGTTGTGAAGGAGAAGCACAAATCTGTTACCGGTATGTCACTCTGTATTGCTGGAGTTGGGTGCTTATTCTTCCGCTTGCTCACTATACGTTCCATCAGAGTACCTCACCGACGATCGCCGCTGCCAACCTCATTTTTACATCAATCCCCGCCTCACCGATCGCACCCTAGCCCTCCGCTGCTTGTCCATCCTCTCAACGGAACTCCACAAAAACATTCTGAACCTTCCTCCTTTCACTCGTCTCAGTGCCATCCGGGACCTCCCGGACATGATCGCGAAACACGTACCAGATCATCTCGCATACGCGTGCAAGTATTGGACCAGGCATGTGAGGCTTGCCAAAATTGGGAGTGGGGTGATTGCCCAGTTCGGATGCGACCTTGAGTTGACGTCCGCGGCTGAGGGGATTTTGAAGGAGAAGTTGTTGGAGTGGGTGGAATGTTGTGCGGTGTTGGGGAGGTGCGATGTTGTCGCGATGTCAATGGCGGAGTTGGGAAGGTGGTTGGATGGAGCGTTGGATGGAAGCTTGGACGTTAGTGTTGAGCGCTATGTGAGTAGTCATCTGCGTTCGTTCTTTGATGCTTCTTTCATGGGTTTGGTCAAAACCTACCATCAGCTAACCGTTAGAATTTTGTCAGATCCAATCCCTGAAGACCTTGACTGCTGACGTTAGACGCTTCATCAACACATTCCATACCCCAATCTCTATCTCGCCGCTCCATACCTACACCTCCGCACTCCGTTTTACTCCAACCCAAACGCAACTATATGCCATATACCACCAGACTTCATCACCGCTGAGGATTAGCGGATCCAGCAAGACATGGGATGCATGTCAGCGCACGTTCGAAAGCCCTAAAACCTCGTGGGTGAAAGGCATAGCCGTGTCGCGCAATGCAAGGGTGATGGTGACGGGGTCCACGGACCATTCCGCAAGGGTATTCGATCTTGAGAGCGGCATGCTGCTCACCACTCTGGTTGGTCACACAGATTTGGTGAATTCCGTGGGTATCTCCGACGACGGTGGAAAGGTGATCACAGGCTCCGATGACACGACGGCGAGGATCTGGGACGTCGAAACCGGACGCGCAGAGTGTGTGCTGTCGCATCATTCCGACGCTGTTAATTGCGTGGCCATGCTTGGGGACCTGGTCGCAACGGGTGCGGAGGATCGGACCGCTGCGATCCTAAACATGACAAGCACCGCCATCATTGCAAAGATGTACGGGCATAAAGGAATACTCACGGCAATATCTTTCGCCCGCGATGCAGAAGTAACGGTTACAGGGTGTGAGGATGGGATCATACGGTTTTGGGAAACGAAAACAGGAAACCTTTTGCGGTCCTTCTCCTGCGGAGCTTGGATCTTTTCATTGGATGTGTCAGCGGATGAACGGATCGTCGTTGTGGGGACAGATACTAAAAGATACACAGCTGAGGTTCTGGATGCACATTCAGGATGCATCTTGACCACACTACGCGGTCACTCATCCATTGTAAGATGTGTCGCGATCGCCGAAGATGGACACACCATTGTCACGGGGTCGAATGATAACACCGCCAGGATCTGGGATGCTGCCACCGGGGAGATGTTCACTACCCTGCGGGGTCACACTGAAGGACTCACCGCTGTGTGCTTCACGCCAACTGGGACCAAAGTCGTGACGGGAGCTGGGGACTCTACTGTCAAGATTTGGGATGCGACAATCCGTGATGTGGAGGAGGAAGTGGTGGGGCACCAGGAACGTGTTAAATGTGTACAGTGCACTGAGGATGGGAGGTTGATTGCTACGTGCTCAATGGATGGGCTTGCAAAAGGTGAGAAGTTCCTGATTCTTCCGATCAATGTGTCGTGGTCCACTCATAGGTTGCCTTTCTCCCTCCCTTTCAGTGTGGGACACTGCAACTCAGTCGCTAGTCCGCACCTTCACAGGTCACACCAGTCATATCAATTGCGTCGCCATCTCCGCATCCGGCAAGATCCTGATCACTGCCTCGAAGGACAAGACCGCACGGGTGTGGGACGTCTCCACCGGCTCCGCAATCCACATCCTTCAGGGCCACACCGGGAGTCTGTGGTGGGTCTCCCTCACACCGGACGGAACGCGCGCTGTGACCGCCTCGGTGGACTGTACCGCCAAGATCTGGGATATCAGCACCGGCGCGCTGATCAGCAGCCTTGATATTGGTACAATGGTGGTGCTCGCTGTGATTTCCGAGGACGGACGAACGGTTGTGACGTCCGCATGTAACCCTGATCCTCGTAAGACGATCAACATATGGAATGCCGATACTGGGGAGCACGTCGCGTGCCTCCCAGTCGAGATCGACAAAAGGCCCGTGAAATGGCTTGCAATCGCGTCTCACAGCCCGTCCATTGCTCTCGGGTATGATGTCGTCGACCCAGTGACCGTGCAGCTGTGGGAACTGAACAATGAGAACGTGTGGGAGGTGGTGCAGGAGGATGGAGATTGTCAGGAAATCCTTTCCACTGGGTCGTATGCGTGCTCCAGGTGGTCGGGAACAGGGTTGAGGTTGGTGGATGGGTGGATCGTCGATGGGGAAGGGAGAGAGTTGCTTTGGATGCCTAGTGAGTTCAGGGGAGAGATTGGGGAGACGTGCACTCCCAAGGAGGGATGCTTTGCATCGTTCAATATGGCTGGTAGGGCGGTGTTCATTGAGGGTTTGGGGAAGTGAAGGTCATATTATCGAAAGGGATGGAATAGCTCTTGAAATCCGTCGTCTCTGTTGTGGGCCCTACACCGCCGTCGCGGAAGTTGATTGACAACATAAATAGTGATTCCAGAGGAGGAGAAGGAAAAAAAGAAAAAACGACAAGGATATATTTGCACATGAATATATCTGTGCTTGAGGTTAGGTTTGTAGCTATGTGGTGATTGATTAGCGGGATCTAGTAAACAAATGGGTCGGACTCTCGTTGTATCTCAACTTTAGAAACCAAGAAATGACCGAATCTGAGAACGTAACAAAAAACGATGCATCCCGCCTTTCAACACCCATCAAAGTCAACAACAACTGCACTATGGCGAATAGCAGTGGGGTGGGGTTGGATTCTTGCGACGGTGCAGCAGCTCGCGGGCGCAAATTTTCGTTCGCAAAAGAAGGTACGTTCCCACAAGGGGGATATGGGAAGTCTCATTAACACTCCTTCCCGTCCTTTAGTCCCGCCGGAGGTTAATTGTATATGGGATTTGTTTTCATTGTGGGTTCGCCGATATATTGCATCGGAGGGTATCCAAATAGGCTTGGGAGACGCGACGCACCCCGCAGGCAAACCGCAGGGATCGAGAAGTGTTCAAACCCATCGCGGCATCGACATTCTACTCATCTTCTACTTGCACTACAGCATACTACATACAACCACTCGCCAGCATGAAAGCCAGACTTTCTCGCAACGCAATCGTCGAGGAAGCAGACCTCCAACCCGGAAAGTACATTGCAATATCACACGTTTGGGGTCCGAGCGTCAAAGAATACCACACAGACGGCGGCCCTCTCCTCCTCCGGCGACCAACAAAAATGAAAGAAATCACCGATACCGTCAACAAAATCCCTGACCTGAAACATTTGCCCATGTGGATTGACGTCGTCGCCATATCACAGAACGATCCCACCGAAAAAGTCGCGCAAATCTCCCACATGCCAGAAGTGTACGCCGACGCAGCGTGCACCGTGGTGTTCCTCGAGGACGACGACATGGAAAAGATCCAAACCATTCATCACCTTTTATCCAGTCTCCTCAACCAGCTGCGAGAAATGAGCAAACAAGCTTCCCTCGACTTTGCAACCGAACCCATCGATGTGTTCCTCCAAGTCGTCACCCACATCCCCAACATTGCGGCGGAAATGGAATGGAACAAACGTGTCTGGACCCTGCAAGAAAAACTTCTCAGCCGTCGCCTCGTCTTTGCAAACACCAAAACCAGCGTCGACTTGTTCCCCGTGTTGCAAAATCTCATCTCCGTCGCCAACACCCTCATCGACAAGAACCCAGCCTTCTTCTCCGCCGTCTCGGAAATGACCCTCCTCTTCACCAGTTCCACCCAAACCCAACACCTCCTCCCACCCCTGTGGACTGACGACACCGCCAAACTCAAACTCTGGCGCGCGTTGATGGATACCGCCTACGGACAACGAAAATGCTCCGTACCCCACGACTACGTCTTCTCCATCTGCGCGCTTTTGGGAATCCACCCGCCCGTCGGGTACGACCACACCCTCGACCAAGTCACCACTTGGTTCTACGCCCACATGGCTACACGAGGGTTCGGCCTCCCCACCCCTATCGAAGTCGGCAACCCGCTCCCCGGCCATCCAACCTGGACCGCCCGTATCCCCACCGAAAACCACGATTCCAGCTGTATCCCCTTAGGATTAATCAACATCACATCCAACACGGGATGCAACACCAAAACGGACTCCACAATCCCTATCGAATGGTCCGGCTCAACTCTCACACTTCACACACCCACTACAACAATCACATCCCTCACCCGCCTCATCCCCTC
>JADGKA010001123.1:0-10691 GCA_027604605.1 Borealophlyctis nickersoniae
ACATGGGTGTCGATGGTTTGGAGGGTGGCGGACTGGCTGGTGCCGCTTCTCGGGTGAGCGCACAGTTTGAGCAACTTCGGAATGTCGCATGGGGCGGCGTGGTGGATAAAATTCGAGTCCTTCCCCTCCAAGATAACCAAGATGGAACGGCCGACTCTATCTTGCCCGCCAGTCCCCGCTACAGTCTTATTTACTATACTCATTCGACGACGCCAAGTGTCAAAGTCCAACTTCAATTTCTTTGTCAATCCGTGTTGACACCATTTGTCCTTCAATTCTGCCTTTGAATTCAGTCTTTTGTATGACTCATATATTGCGTAGGAATGGACCCAATTCGGAGGCGATCCGCGTGTCCCGTACAATGAGAGAAGATCATCCACATTTTCTAATCGCCCCCATTCCATATCGAACTTGATACGTCCCATTATCTCCTCGGGCACAGCATCCCAATCCTGTTTTCAGGTTCGCATTCTGAGCATTCACCGATTGGCCCTGTCCCAACCAGTAGACCGGAGGAAACCAGGGGAACACCCGTCGTGGGGGGGAAGGGGTCGGAAATCAGTTTTCAGCCGTGTCCCACATCCTTGGCCACCGTATGTTACAGCAGCACAATTAAAAATAAACCGAATGTCCAACGACTGGGCAAAAAATCACTGAGATCAATCACTGTTTATTTTTTAGGGAAAGAGATCTAATGATTCCAAAATATTATGCCCTCGGCTTCTTGGACCGCGTACTACAGGAAGGAGGGCCCCCGGAGGTGTCGACCTCGATCTTTTTGGGCTTAGGTGGCACATACAGTTTTTCGGTCAGAGACGCTCGCAGGACCTGTGTAATGAATTGCCCACATGAGAAAATACGTTCAAACCCGACCGGGGGGGGGACTTCCGCCCAAGCCCTCTTTACCTTTTCTATCTCGCCTTGACTCCCCGCTCCAGCAACCATATACTCATCGAAGTTACCTAATTGCTCCTCCAAAGCGGTTTTAATTCCCGCAGCAACAGGGTCAGCAGTGTCTCCAAACACTGTGTCGGTGAACTTCTGAATGTGCTTGCGGAACTCAGTGGCCACTGCCATATTGGAGAAATGTTAGAGGTCATCTTCCGGTCGCAAAGAAGAGGATGGTCCTTCCTTACCAGCGTTGCGTGTCCCTTCATGCTTTTTAAAGTAATCGATTAAATGGAGAATAGCATAGATCGGCCATTTTTTTAGGTTTGTGTCTATGTGTTCGGGTATTCCGTAAAGCTGCTCTTTGGCCAGATTCGTTTTGGAATCAATTCCACGCAAATTGTCCGGTCCATTGAGAATATCACACGCTTTCTGTTGGTACCCTCCGTCTCTCCACTCTGTACATAATCGCTGCACCGATAGAATGTTAATCTGGCCGTGTGGATCACGTTGCTCATTCATTTGGCTTACTTCCTTGGCATCCTTGGACAGCCCGAGATATGCGGGTTGCAAAAACTGATCTTTAACCTCTTCCAGCTAAAACAACGAAGATCTGGAATGATTGCCTCAAACAACAAATACTCGTCGCCACTTACCTCCAGCAGATGGTCACAAACAGGGCGCTGATTGATTTGTCCTCCGCCGAGCCCGTCTATTTCATCATGGGGGCAATTTTTCTCACACTCGGCCCACGTACCCTGAAAGACCGGGACAAGCGTCCAGGGACCAATTTTGTTTTCAGGGACGACATTCCAGAGCGTCGAGTCAAAGCACGGTATTGTATCCGGCCAGGTGGCGCATTTGGGTCTGGTGATGCCCGATCTATCCCGATAATTAGTCGTGGATTCAGCACTAAACATGCAGGGGTCTAAGGGTGCTCGGCGAGCCAAGGAGCGTGGTGTAGCAATGGGAGCACAGAGCGCAGAGGAGGAGGAAGAAAAGGGGGCGTCGTTGACAGGGATGAGGACGACAATGAGGACGGGTTTGTTACCGGAGTCAACGTAGCAGTGGCGAAGTTGACGGAAGGTTCAGGAACGACGTCGGAACAGAGGTGAGGAAGCGCAGAACAGAAACGTTTTACTTGAAAGCAAACATAACAGATATATTTCAGATGGACGAAAACTATACAGAATAAAACAGAGGGAAGGTTTCATAAGGAAAACAGGGGACGCGGGCCCTATCTATATAGTGAAGGCAAAAGGGGCCGCGGCATGGCTTGGTAGACACAAGCCATGGAAGAAAGGGAAAAACGGTTGAGTAAAGACAGCCTGGGGGCCATGGGTCTAGTAAGAAAAGCCTGGGGGCCATGGAATAGGGCAGGGACGCGTGAAGACGCGTCTTGGGCTCCAAGCAACGCGTCAGACTTCAGGAACGCGTCGGACGCGCAGTCTGGGTATCCAGAGCGACGTGGACCTTGTTACACCCCCCGCAGATTCGAGACCAGCGGGAGCGAATCTCAAGGAAAGGTCACGACGGAGAAGCTGAGGTGGGCGTTGTTTCGAAGGCGCGGATGAGTTCGGCAGCATTGGAAAGGTGGGCGACAGGTTCCCAAGAGTTATGTTCGGGAGGCCAGTCGAGCCATTTGACGAGGTATTGCATTTGACGTCGGTAGGTGCGTTTGTCAAGGATAGCCTCAACCTCATACTCAGACGTACCATCAGGTAGGATGATGGGAGGAGGTTGAGCTGGAATAGTACGGTCAGGAAAGTGTTGAAGCGGGTCGCGGTAAGGGCGAAGGAGAGAGGTATGAAAAACAGGGTGAAGGCGGGAGACACTTGGCGGAAGTTGAAGTTGAATGTTGAGGGGATTGTCAGCGAACAATTTCGTGATCTTGAAAGGGCCGAGCCATTTTGAAAGGAGAGCATGCGGGCGTTGAGAATCGATGTCCGCGTCGATACCGGTGCGATCAAGCATGACGAAGTCACCAACAGAGTACTGTGGTGTAGGGAGTCGGCGAATGTTGTAGTGGGCAGCTTGGCGGTCTTGTGCATTGCGAATCCGGTCTTTGGCGATGGTCAGTAAGTCGCGTATGCGTTCAGGAAGTTGATTTGCAGCAGGGACGTTTGTCGCGGTTGAAAGTATGTCGGGAAGTCGGGGATGTTGGCCACGAGTAAGGTAAAAAGGAGTGTAGCCGGTGCTGGAGTTGACAGAGTCGTTGAAGGCAAACTCAATCATGGGAAGTTGAAGATCCCAGTTGGTTTGACTGTAGTCAGCGTAAGCACGAAGCATTTCTTTAACAACGCGGATGGCGTGTTCTGAGGATCCATCGGTTTGCTGATGTCGAGCAGTGGCGACACGTTGTGAAATACCGAGGCGGGAAAAGAAAGCTTTGGCAAACTTGTTGATGAAAATGGAGTCACGGTCAGAGGTGATAGATTTTGGAAGACCATGTAGGCGGACAACGTTGGAAAGGAAGTCTTGAGTCGTTGTAGGAGCATCCCACGTGCGTTGAGCCGCGGAGAGGTGAACTTCCTTGGAGAGGAGATCAATGTACACAATGGCAGCGTCGTTGCCACGGGGTGTCTTGGGTAAAAAGACGAAGTCCATAGCCATATCGTCCCAGTTGCGTTCGGGGATTGGCAGAGGTTGTAGGAAGCCGGGGAGTAGGTTGTTGCGTGGTTTGTTGCGTTGGCAGGAGTCGCAGGAAGAGACGAAGTGGCGGACATCTTTTTCCATTTTGGGCCAGTAATAGTGGCGACTAAGGTGGTAATAGGTTTGTTACCAACCGGTATGACCAGCGTAGATAGGGTCATGTCGGGCGGAAAGGATTTGGGTACGGAGTGCGGGTACGTCAGGTACGTAAAGGCGATCGTGGTAATACAAGAGTCCGTTGCGGGATGAAAAGCGTTGGAGTCGGTGGACGTGTTTCTTTGAAATAGATTCACCATTGGCGAGATCTTCCATGAGACCAAAGATCTCGAGGGCGAAATCATCAGATGGGAGCGAGGTCTTGATGTCTTGCTCGACGGTGGAGTCGATTTTGATGGTGACGGGAGAAACGCGTACGGTGTTGAGTTTGGTGTCAGCAGGTGAGTCAGGGTTCGTAACAGGTTGTCGGCATTTGGCACAGCGTGATTCGTAGTCGGGACGTCGTGAGATGACGTCGGCTACGGCGTTCCACTTGCCTGGCAGGTACTGAATGTCGAAGTCGTATTCTTGAAGAAGTTCAACCCAACCAGCTTGTCGACGAGACAGATGTGGTTGTGTGTTGAGCCAGATCAGAGATTTGTGATCGGTGAAGGACTTGAAATGATGTCCAGCAAGGTATGGGCGAGCGTGTTTGATGAACTCGACGAGGGCGAGGAGTTCTTGCTCATGAACGGGGTATTTGATTTCGGACGGTTTCATCTTGCGAGACCAGAAGAGAACAGGATGAACACCATCAGAATGCGTCTGGGCAAGCCAGCCTCCAATGGCAAACCCGGAGGAATCAGTGTAGGTGGCCGTCGGTAAATTGGGGTCGAAATAACGGAGGACCGGCGCGGTGGTGATGCGGTGAATGAGAGTCAGGTATGCGACATGCTCACGGGGTGTCCAGAGCCACTTGTTGGATTGGACGAGAAGGTTGGTAAGTGGAAGAGCGATGTCGGCGTAAGCGGTGATGAAGTCCTTGAAGTAATTGCAGAAGCCTAAGAAGACTTGAGCTTCATGAACAGATGTCGGTGGCGGAAATTGTTGAACAGAAGCGACGTTGCCAGGAGTGATGCTAATTCCTCCTTTGTTGACCAAGTGACCGAGGAATTCAACTTGAGAAGTCGCAAAAGTGCACTTGGATAACTTGGCAAAAAGGACGTTGTTGCGCAGTCCTTGTAATACGGTACGGAGATGTTGAAGGTGTTCCGTCAGAGTCTTGGAGTAGATCAGAAGATCATCCAAGTATGCAACAAGAGAGGTGTCGTACAGATCACCAAAAATGGTGTTAACCATTCTCATGAATGTTGCCGGGGCATTTGTTGGACCAAAGGGTAGGACAACAAATTCGAAATGTCCGTAGCGAGTTCGGAACGCGGTTTTAGGGCGGTCCTCAGGTGCGATGAGGATGTTGTAATAACCATCGCGAAGCTCGATCTTGGTGAATACTGTTGCACCTTTTAAGGGATCACGGAGTTCTGAAATGTTGGGAAGCGGAGTACGGTCTTTGACTGTCTGCTTGTTCAGAGCACGATAGTCGATACAGAGGCGGAGGCCACCATCCTTCTTTTTGGCGAAGAGGACTGGTGCTCCATACAGAGAGTTGGACGGCGTAATGTATCCCTTGGAAAGGAGTTCAGCAAGCCATACATGGAGTGCTTCAAGTTCCTCGGCAGAGAGGTGGTAAATCGGACGCCAGGGTGGTGGAGCATTGTCGTCAATTAACTTGATCTTGTGCGCCAGACCGGGTCTATCCGGTGGCAGGCCAGCAGGCTCCTTGAATATGTCGGTATATTCACAAAGGAGTTCTTGAATTTCGTCTGAAGAGGTGACATTCTTGATGTCTTCAGCAAGCTCATCGTTGATCTTGATGTTGATCAACCCTGAGAGAGCAGAGGAACGGATTGCCCGATTGACGGACGACTTGGGCATGAGTTAAACTTGCTGAACGGCAATGGACAACGGAAATACAGAGTCGATACGTGGAAAGGCATCGATTACAGGAGCCGCAGAAGCGGTAACAGAGACCGAGGTAGAATCGGTGACAGAAGTTCTATCGAATTTCACGGTTGTGACAGGCGGCCTGACAAGCCTAACTCTGTAACCATTCGGATAGGTTAAGCGAACGGAGTCGCTTCGGATATCGCAACCTTTCATCATGTCAACCCAGGTGGTACCGAGGATGACGTCGTGTTGAATAGGTCCGACGATGAAGTTTCCGAGTTGAGTCGGAACAGACGGGTAGTCAGGTAAGCTAAAGGTAAACGGAGTACGAGGAAGCAAATGCTTTGACTCGTGTTGCGTCTTGTTGGCAAAGTTGAGACTGACTTCAGTGTCAGCTAGACGTTTGAAAAGTTTGGGATGTAGTTGGACGAGTTGCTGGCTAACGAGGAGACCGGTGCAGCCGGTATCAATTAAGATCTTGACTGAAACTCCGTCCAAAAGGCCAGGAAAGTATAATTCGCGGTTAAGCGAAACGGCAGGGATTGGTTCAAGGAGAGAATAAGAAACATTGATGGCGGGTGACTGTGCAGGGTGATACTGCGCAGGAGGAGATTGCGGAAGTTCACGTCCCATAATGGTGTATGAACAACAAAGGGAGGCTGCTTGAGCAGTCGGGGTCTTGGCGACTGTAATGGCGGAATCGACGGCAGAAGCTGACTTGATGCTGAAGTTGGTGTCGATGTTGGAAACACATGCAGCCTTTTCAGGAAAAGACCCAGGAACTGAGGCTACATTCAGTTCTGGGTCGACCCATTTCCCGACTTGGGAACGGATGACGCAGTAGAACTGACAGCGGTGGGAGTAGCGGAAGCAGCATTGATCTTGACCTGCTTTGCTTTGTCGGCGGCGATCTTGTCCGGACAGTTGGGGACTCGATGATCGACGTTGGTTTTACGGCAGTAGAAACAACCTTTGTTGGCCATAAGGTGCTTCCGTTGGGCAGCAGTGAGAGGAGTACGCGCACTATCCTTCTTAGTAGTGATAGCCACGTCGATGTCCATAGGAGTTGGACCAGAAGTAGGAGTCGCTGGCACAAAACGAGGAGCAGGATGACGGTAAGGTATCTGATTGTTACGGTTCTTGGATGCAAAGTAAATAGTATCAATCTCTTGAGCCAGACTGAGGAGAGTCGAAAATGGAACTGTATCCATTTCGGAGTGATGACGAAGTCGAACTTGAAGTTGGACGTGTTCTTTGAGGCCGCGAAGAAACTTGTCCTTTTGTTCGGCGTCTGAGAGGTCAGGGATTTGAAGACTGAGGTTGATGAAGGCGTCGCAATATGCCTTGCAAGATTTCGTTTGGGTAAGCTTATTAAGCTTTTCACGAGCTGTAGTGACAGCATCCACAAGGTAGAAGGCCTTGTGGAAAAGGGCGTAGAACGCATCCCAAGACATGGATTGGTGGTAAGGCGTTGCTGTCGTTGCTGAGAGTTGCTTTCGCTGATTCTGAAGCCAGGTGTTCGCATTACTGCGCAGATGGGTGGTTGCGGTGAGGATCTTTTCATCGTCACGCATGTCAGGTTGGTAATCGAAGAGTTGTTGTAGTTGTAAAAAAAATTGGTTGAAGGTTTGGACGTTGCGTTGACCGTCATAGGTGACAAGTTGTTTCTGAAGCATCTGAACCATCTTGGCTTCAGATTTGAGGGCACGGTGATCCCCAAGGGTCAGACCGTGGTTACTGTTGGTACTGGAAGCGGCGGCGACTTGAGCAGCGCGTTCAGCAGCAATGGCGTCATTCGCTCGTTTGGTGGCAACAGAGTTGGCGACAAAGTTGATTAGGAGAGGGAATTGGGCAGGGGAGAGGTTTCTTCCCTTTTCAGTCAGAGAGAAGTCCTCGTTTATGTATTCAGCGATATTGGAGTCGCTTAGGACGAAAGGTGTAGGTCCACTCATGTTGACAGATGTCCGATAGATGAGTGACAGTTGACGGTAGACGGGGTTTGAATCAAGGGGAAGTGCTACCATGTAGCAATGGGAGCACAGAGCGCAGAGGAGGAGGAAGAAAAGGGGGCGTCGTTGACAGGGATGAGGACGACAATGAGGACGGGTTTGTTACCGGAGTCAACGTAGCAGCGGCGAAGTTGACGGAAGGTTCAGGAACGACGTCGGAACAGAGGTGAGGAAGCGCAGAACAGAAACGTTTTACTTGAAAGCAAACATAACAGATATATTTCAGATGGATGAAAACTATACAGAATAAAACAGAGGGAAGGTTTCGTAAGGAAAACAGGGGACGCGGGCCCTATCTATATAGTGAAGGCAAAAGGGGCCGCGGCATGGCTTGGTAGACACAAGCCATGGAAGAAAGGGAAAAACGGTTGAGTAAAGAAAGCCTGGGGGCCATGGGTCTAGTAAGAAAAGCCTGGGGGCCAGGGAATAGGGCAGGGACGCGTGAAGACGCGTCTTGGGCTCTAAGCAACGCGTCAGACTTCAGGAACGCGTCGGACGCGCAGTCTGGGTATCCAGAGCGACGTGGACCTTGTTACACGTGGCCTGCGACGAACGGGATTGTTGCTCCAAGCAGCGCGACGCCTCAGTGGCACAGGGACGGCCGAACAAATGTCCTTGAACAATTCCGATTCTTCACTGTCGAAAAGGGCAAGATCCTCCTTTCCAACTTTTGGGGAGCTGTTATCATTGCGTTTCGCTTTGCTGAAGTTTCCTCCTTGAACGTACCATCACCCAAAGCGTCTCCGATCTTGGGCTTTCCAACTATTTGCTTGAACCTCTCCGCGGAAGCAGCCAGATCCGCCGCGGAAGAGTCGAGTCCTATACCTGACCACGATCTCAAGTCCTCGATACGGGTCGATATGCGGGCTGAGATTGATCCCACTGGGGAGGCAGAGGCAAGGGCAGAAACAGTTCAATTTATGGTTTCTGGGGAGCTGGCCGCGCCGGTAGCACATGTTCAACTCACTCTTTGCAGCAAACTCCACAAGTTCAGCGAGCATACCAATCCCGTCAAAGATCACCGGAATCCACAAAAGTGCATCTAGAACGTCCAAAAACTCATGTAGCACGCGGTGCTCTGCCTCCTCCTTTTCTTGTTCATCCACGAGTTCTCCCTCAAATACTTTTGCCTCGAAATCCAGTCTATAAGCGGCGTTGTAGAGCTCAGTTCCTTGGGACAATATTTGAATGGAAAGTCGCGTGCCTTGATCTACAACGTCATAAGCGATGCGGAGCGACAATCACGGGACCACGTCGTCACTCCTGCAGGGAAGATTGACAGGCAGTTGGAGAAGGGTGGGACCGCCGACCATGAATTCTTCATCCCACTTTCACTTACGTCGCATATTCCATCAGCAGCTGCGTCAAATTATCAGCTATTCCCTGCCATTGTTGCACCAATGGCAGGTATTCTGCCGGGTAAATGGCAGTATTGACCTGGTAAATGCCCCACCGCCCAGTGTTGCTGTTGCAACTAGGTTCGTGAGTGATGGGGTTGGGAACCTTCGTGCATTCAGTATCCAGATTTACAGCCTTCAGATAATTTGTCCATATGTTCAAATTGTCCATGATTGCCTTTGCGAAGGCGTTGTTATCCCGGACGGTGTAGTAGATAAATTCCTTGTTTTGATTTCCCTGAGGAACCATTACCGTCCCTAGAAGGAGCCCATGTGAGATTGGGTACGGCACGTTAGATATGGAAAGGAATTATCGTTCAACTTACGAGTAGTGAAAAAGTCGTTGGTATGGTCGAGCTGGAATTGAAGCAACTGAGACACAGGTGCGGGGTTATTAAAGGCCAGGGGTATTGTGCAAAATTCTGCGAGGTGATTAAAAGCCAGGGGTATTGTGCAAATTTCTCTGAACGCACCTTCTTGTTCATGTCCTGTTGGAGCACGCTGTAAAACAGCTCATCATGCTTGTCAAAATCCTTCACATGCATTTTGATCCACTCCCAGCCCATCAAGAAATAGTGCAGTAGAACTTGACTGACTTGGAGTGGAGTGAGACTATATTTCATTCTCAGTTTCGCAGCTCCAACGCCTGCAAAATTCCAATACCAATCTGGGTGCTTTTCGTAGAGAAAAGGATTGACAGGTTGTCAGTGTGGCGATGTCAAATTTGCTGAATACCAATCACTTACGAATGGCAGCCAGAACATCGGGGGCGCACTTCCGTTCGTGCCCAGCGTAGCTAAGGGCAGTAACGGCATTGAGTTCAAAGCACTTGTGGCGATCTAGAAAGTCTACAAAAAACAACACTCACACCAAATCTCATCGTTGGAAATGGTTGATAACGGCGTGACAATCTGATACGAGCTGTCCAGAGGCACCAAAAGATTCTTGAACTGCGTGGAAGTGGCAGAGCTGCACGCCAGCAGGGCCAGCTGCCCATCCCGAACCCCAGGCACATATTCAAAAATTGAACCTGTAGAAAGTAGGTGTCCGAATACGGCAACGTTTCCACAACACCATACATGTCGTAAATAGAGACCCACTGTCCGGGCCCACCGCAGTATCCTTGGGATAGCACCCCGTCGATTAGTGTTATACAATAGTCATAGCCAGCAACGGCAAAGGAGATTGGTGCGGGCGCTGGAGAACAGAATGAGCATTTTCTGATTTGCAGATCCGGACGAGCGTCATGTCACGGGGCCACACCACACATACCTGAGGTGGAAATGAACACATCTTGAGTGCTGCCAGTGATGTTGCCATTGATCTTTGGGACGTCAAAGCATTCAACCAACTGGATTGGATCACCCCCATCATCTGTTACGCCGTTGGGTCCCAAATCGATGCAAAGATTTGTTCCCACAGCTTGCAGATGCATCAGTTGCCGGTCCACGTCCGGAAATTGGGTCTGGGGTGTATGATCGAAAACTGGTCCCACACTCGGTTTACTGCAGTTTCTGAAAGCCATACAGGCGCCAAGGTCGGAAAGCCCGGCCTCAACCGAGTCTCCTTCAATAGGGTCAGGCGGGGGCAAAGAGTCCGGACAGCCGTTGACGGGGGTGAACTTGTACGTTTCCCAGACAGCGCCGTTGGTGCGGGGGACTGTGGTGTTGACACCGTTGTAACTGAGACCCATCCACCACAAGTTTTCCAAGGAGCAGTAGACCTGGAAGCCGCGTCCGACGTACTCAGGGCCCCAGGATTG
>JADGKA010001124.1:0-10683 GCA_027604605.1 Borealophlyctis nickersoniae
CACTATACCGCCTCCCCTCCATCCGGACGCTGTTTTTCTAGCGTACCGTGTGAGCTGGCCTCGCCCACGGACGCACGTCTACACATCCCTTTTTTTCGTTTGTATAGTATCCCTGTTTTACGTAGTGTTACGGCAGTGAATTTTAGTACCAGTGATTTTTTTTAGTGGTTTTTTGTAAGTCAGTTTTAGTTTTTACTGTAATAAAATGTAGTGGAAAGATGAAACGTGGGTGTGATGGTGGGTCTATCGTTTTGGTATGATGAACATCACCTCGCACCGATTGACTGCGCGCTCTGGATACCCACCCACGAGCCTGCAATTA
The DNA here is from genome assembly GCA_027604605.1 of Borealophlyctis nickersoniae. NCBI lineage: Eukaryota > Fungi > Chytridiomycota > Chytridiomycetes > Rhizophlyctidales > Borealophlyctidaceae > Borealophlyctis > Borealophlyctis nickersoniae. The sequence goes on from JADGKA010001124.1 coordinate 323, forward strand.
TGGCCTCACCGGCTTTAGGTCTACTGTATGTGCAACTCAAAGGATGCGTACTTTTGGAAATGCTTCGCTGCTCTGGTTTCCGGACAATTTGGTTCCTCATCACCGGTCTCCAGCAGGTCCAATGCGGTGCAATTTGTCCAGCAATAACCCTTCCATTGGTTTTAACTGCAAAGAGCCCGAATAATGTTTGTCGGGAGTTGTGAAATCTATACTCGCTGGGTGGATTCGAGTATAGCGCAAGTACACATACTTTCGTCGCAATGGTCTTGGCCGCCCTAAAGAAACGTTGCCATGGGTATTCGGGTATCCAAATAGAACACTTCTCTTGCGCACGCGTCATTCATGGGCGTCGCGGTTCCGGATACCCAGGGGCCCCGTTGGAGGACAGGTCCGTTTCACAGTTGCTGCTTTTACTTGCCCATGCTGGCAAAGAGACATAGCAAGCACAGATTCAATTGTACAGATAGATCCCCGCAAAATGAAGAGAAAAGAAAGGAACAAGCTACGACCGATATACGTGCACAGGTGCACCTCGTCCACGCAAGGGTGCGTGGGACACGTGGGAGGTCGTGTCGCAAGCTTAGGGTTAGCTTTGTAGTTAGCTTTGTAGAATGGTTGTTGTTCCTCACGCGTTATCGATGCAAAAACCCACTATAAAATGAGCCGAATGTCATTGAACTGTACCCAACTCAGACTCGTCAGGAACCTCTATTATAATTTATATTCTAACCTACAACCTCATAACCACGCTTAATTCGACATGTCCGGAAAGATTCTGGCCGCCACGTTTCTTCTTGGTCTCATTGCCTCTTCTTCGCTGGCAGGACCCGCCGTGAACCCGCAAACCCCCAATCCCAATCCCATTCTCGACCCGTTTGCCGGTCTCTCGGATGTGGACCAACTGCGCGAGTTGGACCGTCAGAAAGAACACATCTTCGCGGGTGTCGATTTTAATATAACGTACACCGGAAAGCGGAGGGGAAAGCCCAAGGGAAAGGAGGAAGGAGCGAAACCGAATGAAAGGCTCTTTGCGAGGGAAAGGCTCTATGGGAGACTGTTGACTGCAGCCGCTGATGGACCTAAAGGGCCGGATGGGCAGGTGATACCACCTAGTCTCCTGGCGGAGATGCAGACGTACACCAAATTTGCTGGTGAGTTTGATCATTTCATCTAGGGATTAGCCAAGTAACAATTTAACAGATAGTTTCTTCTCGCTCCTCTTCCAGGTGTCGCCTACTGCAGCAACGCCGCGATCACAAACTGGAACTGCAAGTCCTGCGCACCGGGCGTCGTCACCGACCCAAAGTACTTTGGCACCGACAATGACATGCAAGGTTACGTGGCCGTCTACCCCGCCCGCCAAACCATCCTCGTCGTCTTCCGCGGAGCGTCCAATATGGCCAGTTGGATCTCTAACCTGAAGTTTGGCAAATCCGATGCCGAGTTTTTGGTCCAGGGGGCCAAAGTACATGGCGGGTTCCTTGCGTTATACCAAAAGTACAAGCCGGCAATGACGGGCCTTCTGAAGGACGCCTTGGGAAAGAATCCCGGATACAGCGTCACATTTGTAGGACACTCTTTGGGCGGGGGTGAGTGTAGAGAAGAATTGTGTCCACACGTCCCCTAGACTGCCTCGGCGAGTCTAACCGCCTGATTCTGACATTCTCGCACTTTCCAATAATGCAAATGCAGCACTCACCCTCCTCGCCGCCGTCGACGGCACCTACACCTTCCTCAAAGACCTCCCCCCCACCTCCATCCGCGTCATCACCTTCGGCATCCCGCGCGTAGGCAACGCCCGCTTCGCCCAACTAGTCTACGACACCGGTCTCCCCGTCTACCGCAGCGTCAACTACAACGACATGGTACCCCACCTTCCTCCGGAATCCTTCGACTTTGTCCACGTGGACTACGAGATTTGGACCAACGGCAAGGGAGAGGTCGTGTACTGCGATGATGGGAATTTCGAGGGGGAATCTCCGGATAAGTGCGGGAATAGCTTCAGTTATGTTTGGCAGATGAGCACGCAGACGCATATGGTGTATTATGGGCTGCCCGTTGGTAGCGCTGCATGTTAGAGGGACTGCATTGCAATAGAAGTAGGGTTGGCACAGCGCAGGTCGCTCTGTAAGAAGGTAGGTATAAGTTAATACAATGTACCTCTTAAGCTGTGCGTTGTTTTAGGCGGTTGTCTTTTTGGGGAAGGCGACTCTCAAAATGTGGGAAACTGCTGATCTGGCCAAACCGGGGTGGTCCCCACCCTTTGTCCTCGCTCAGCCGCTCCAAGCACCGGTCCGTGGGTATATAACTGCTCAATCAATTCAGACATCCGCCGCGAGCGAGCTTCAAACGTTTGTTTTCTTCGCCGGCCGGGTAAAGCCGTTCTGATGAAAAATGAGGTCTCTTAAATTACTGTAAACCCATCAACCAGCACCGACACGCACAAGGCCTTTTTTCTGATTTTTGGATAAATATTACAACACAGAAGGGGAAAAAAAGACAAAACGGAAACACCCTCCCTCCACGAAAACAAAAAGCTGCTCCTCAAAACAGGCGAACGACTTCGCTTAGGTTTCTTGATTCATTTGATTTCCTCTAAACCTTTTTCCCAAAAGATTTTCTTGATGCTTTGAGTGTTTTCCCCGGGTTCTTTTTGTGGATATAAATCATCGCTCGTAAACCCTCTCCCTACTCCTCTCCACATCATCCCGCTCCGTTGGTAGGCGGGCGCGCTCATTCCTCTTCCCGACTCCCACACAAGAAGAACAACTTCTTCCACCACTTTCTCTTCTTCTTCTTTTCTTGATTTTGCTGTGTCGCACCAGTCGCCTTCCTTCCCCCATCGGCAACGGCGGCACCGCCACCCACGTTGGTGTTGCTGCCCTCTACCGCGATCGCATCCCGGTCGTTAGTACCAGGCGCTTGCACGGCTGAAGCGCGGTTGACATCAGGGCTTCTCGCCAACGAATCCTTCATGACGCTGCTTGGTGCGTGCACCATGCTGCTCCCGCTCAAAACCTGCAGGCTCGCGTGAGCACCGGCTGGAGAAGGACTCGCGGGGCTGCCGACGATGGCACTTCCGCTGTTGTTGGCGGCATTGGGTGTGGAAGAGCGGTGTTCGCGTCGGGCACGTTCGTATTCCGCTACTTGGCGTAATCTAGCTTCAGCTTGTTCGGGAGTATCCCACGAGCAGGCGACAGTAATTATACCTGGTCGATTGTAGCGGTCACTTGCTGAGCCGTCAGCTTGGCTCGCACGTTCGCGGGCTTCCCGCTCGAGTTGGCGCTGACGCTCTTTTTCTTTGCGGTTTTGGTCCATGACTAACATCCAGTCGAAAACACCGTCGTCAACCTCGCCCATGCGGTAGATTACTGGGCGTGTGAAAGGAAGATTTCGTTACGGACACTCCAAAATTTTGTTGGGTGTATCGTCAAACATGCAGAAACGTACCTTTGTTAAAAAGACCCTTTATATAATCGTAATCCGGTGCTTCCTCAAACTTCAGACCCCGCACATAACTCAAATACATTGCAAACTCCTCTGCAAACATCATGAAACGCGAATCAATATATCATCTCTGATCGAAACGCACGCTCAAAATACTCACCGGGATATCCATCGCACAAATCCTTGACACTGGTACTTTGCTTCTTCTCACCGATCTTTTCGTACTTTTGCTTGTTTGTCGCAGCCTTGAGACCTTGCCATGGGAGCGATCCGCGCAGGAAATACATGAAGACGTGACCGAGGGCTTCCAAGTCGTCACGTCGTGATTGTTCTGTTTGTAAATGAAAGATTCAACAGACGGTTTGCCACCAGAACGATAGCGCATATCTTCACAAACCTCGACCCAGGTGAGTGTTGATACTCATGTATCGAGCCGTTCCAGACAGACTCTTCTTTTCGCGGTAAGGGATATGGACCTTCGTCTTGGGATCACGATATTGTTTCGCCATTCCAAAGTCAACAATGTAGATTTGTGACGCCGCGTGAGGGTGTTGAGGGGTATGGTTGGCGACGATGCTGTGGGTTTCTGATGAAGATGAGGATGGCAATTCGTCGGCGGTGCCAGTTGTTTTTTGGTGAGGAAGGATGCTCCGGGCCACTTCCCGGAGGCGCGACAGTGAAGTTTGCGACGAGGACATACCAGTTGTGGTGCCTGCCAGAGCGGGGTTCTGGGGCTCATTGTGACGAGGCAGTCTGCCGATAAGGAAGTTATCAGGCTTGATATCGCGGTAAATCATGTTCTTGTCATGGACAGTCTGTATGCGGGTGATCTGGATAGGGAATCAAGTTTGAGAGAAATCAGTTTCCCATATTGGAACAGCTGACAAACAACTGACAAAACAAGGGCCAATACCCACCATCTGTTTTGCAGCCATGCAAACAGTTTTGATGCTGAACTTCCTCCCGCACAAGTCAAACATGTCTTCGAGACTAGGACCAAGCAAGTCCAAGCAAAGAATGTTATGGAGTCCTTCTTGACCAAAATAATGAACATAGGGGACACCAATTGCACCTGCGGGTTCGTTGTATATAAGTCAGGTGCTGAAGGGTCAAAAGACGTCGAACCAAAGCTCACCGCCAGCGATGAGAATCTTGTAAGCACGGTACTCGTCACGCAGTTGAGGCGCCTCCGCCTTTCGGGGCTCAAATTTGATTGCCACAGGTTTGTTGTTCAAAAGGTTGACGCCTGTAACAAATCGTTGACCAACACTCAGGAGCAAGATCATAGACGCTGAAAAACAGCGGTGACGAACGATGAACATCCTGCCCACCTTCATAGATGATTCCAAAACTCCCCTCGCCGATCTTTTTTCCGACCTTGTAATGTACCCCAACGACGTTGGGACTGGTAGAATGCAGTTTTCCCTGGCTGCCGCTCATTGACACGAGTTGGCCACTAGGGCCATGCGAGGCATGGTGTTGCTGAGAGTGGTGGTGGTGGTGACGGGACGAGGATGGCTGCTGAAGACTGTCGTAATTGGTTCCGGCCGGTGTGGTAGGGGTAGGAGTTCCGCCGTTTGGGGTTGACATGTTCTTCGCAGAAGTATCGGGTTGTTGTTGGCCGTTCGCAGAAGTAGACTGACCCTCAGCGTTCTTTGTTCGCGACATGGGATGAAGATTCTGTGAACCCAGAGAAACTGGGCTGGTGCAAGGTAAAGGCGGGTCAGAGATGGTGAGCAACATGGAAAGCGCCGCCAGTCAAGGCAATTCAGCTGCCAAGATAGGAGCCCCCTTTCTGACGATTCCCATGCATCGCTACCAGCCGACCCCACAGGAACGTTGAGATGTAGGTACCTTTTCAAGAGGACAAGGTGGGAAAGGGTGTGTTGCTAGCAGCGTGGGAAAAGGAGGGCCGTGGGAGTTAGATATTTCTATTATTCAACGGTGGGTATTATGGGGTGAGTGTGTGGGAAGAAGGACAGCAGGCAGGAAGACAATGCCGTTTGTCGTTGTGGTTGATGTTGGGAGCGGGAGTGTCTCTTGGAAATTGATTGATAGGCCCAGAGGAGGTTGGATGGAGTGGACGGATGTGTTGATTGAGTGGACAAATTTGGGGACCGTGACACACAGGGTGGGGCCTGGCCGTCCATTTGGAAATGTTGTGTCACCCAATTTTCATTATGTGGTCCGCTCCGAGTTGCTGGGTATCGGCGGTGGCGCATAATCAAATGACCAGCCACAACAAACACCCCTTGAACGTCGCGCGTCAACATTGACATGATTCCAGATCCATTGGACAAACACCGGCCCAGGCCAAGGCGAGACGATGGAAATCAATGAGATCATCTCGGTGCATACCGGGAAGCACCGCAAAGCTTTTCCTCCCCCACAACTTGGCCTCCAACCGAGATTCTTGGAAGGCTCATGGAAGTGTTTGACGTTTAACCATGACAAAACGACAAGTGTTCACGGAGCCTGAGATCGCATAGAGATCCCTCCTTAACGAATGTCAACCACCATGGTGCATAGACACATACCACTCAATACCTCAAATATGCCCTGGTACCACATTGTGGCCTTTTGGATACCCTTGCTTGACATCTCATTTGCGAAGGCACCCTGTTGACGGGAAATAATCCACCCCTGCTGGATGTTCCTCAACCTTTGGTTTCCGCTTAAATTGACAGCAATGACAACACCCATGCTGCGAAATCTAAGACCTTTTCGTTCCCCTCCACACTGTCTGCTGGATACCGTAAAGGCACGCGGGAAAGTTCGGGTCCGCCATCAATTTGGTCACAAAAATGGCAGTAGGGTGGCTTGTGGGGTATTCGAAAAATCCCGGTTGCCATGAGTAACCACAATGCGAGGCTTGTGAAAACATGAGGGCCTTCGATTGAGGTTGAAGACTGAAAAAACTTGTTCCTTAGCATCAAGAGGATTCCCATCGTCTTCTTGTCCGCTGTACAAGCACAAAAAGCAGCAAACTTGCAACAATGCTGGGACAAAAGTCATTAACGACTGGCTTGAAGGTGCGTGCCGGAATCGGACAAGTGACAAAACTGGACGGCAACCCAAACTGCCGTGGGCAATCTTGGCCGCCACGCGGAGGACGACCAGGAGGATGGGCGCGTGGAAAACAGGGGAATTGAAGGCCGCTGCGTGCACTTAATGCAGCGGCCCCATGATGCAACGTCCCGTGGTCCGGGAGGTGTGACTATGGGGGGGTCTTTGTTAACAAAATTAACTTGTGTCCCTGAACATGTTCTTCAATCAATTAGGCCATCCGGTGTGTTCGCGCAGCTCGCAGCTTTGCGACCATCGCCGACAAAAAGGTTGCCTTGTCCGCTTTTGAGCAGGACAAATACGTCAACTACCAGCGCATTGAGGACAACTTGAAGATTGTCCGTGACAGGTGAGGAAGGCGAACGCGTTTATGAAATTTTGGACTTCGGCGTCTTTTTGTGACATGCCGAATTGATAGGCTTCAACATCCCCTCACTTTGGCTGAGAAGATTGTTTACGGTCACTTGGACAATGCAAAGGAGCAGGACATCAAGCGCGGGTCATCGTACTTGAAGCTGCGCCCCGACCGTGTTGCATGCCAAGATGCAACTGCTCAGGTATGCTCATCCGTCATTCCGGGTCCCGATCGCTTTGCATTTGGGCCTGAATTAACTTCCTTTTCATGTAGATGGCTCTCTTGCAATTCATGTCCGCCGGTCTCCCCACTGTGGCCGTCCCAACTACGGTTCACTGTGATCACTTGATTGAGGCCCAAATTGGAGGGGTGAAGGACTTGGCCCGTGCGAACGAGATCAACAAGGAAGTTTACGACTTCCTTGCCACCTGCACCGCAAAATACGGTATTGGTTTCTGGAAGCCGGGATCTGGTATCATTCACCAGATCATTCTTGAGAACTACGCTTTCCCTGGTGGTTTGATGATTGGTACCGACTCCCACACCCCTAACGCCGGTGGTCTCGGTATGGTTGCCATCGGTGTCGGTGGTGCGGATGCTGTCGACGTGATGGCGAACATTCCATGGGAATTGAAGTGTCCCAAGGTCATTGGTGTCAAATTGACTGGTCGTTTGAACGGATGGACCTCACCGAAAGGTAGGAAATTATTCTTCACCATAGCCTTTAAGAAGTATTCTAAAGACCATTTTTGCAGATGTCATTCTTAAGGTGGCTGGTATCCTCACTGTGAAGGGTGGTACTGGCGCAATTGTCGAGTACTTCGGCCCTGGTGTCGACTCTATCTCTTGCACGGGTATGGCCACCATCTGCAACATGGGTGCCGAAATTGGTGCCACCACCTCCCTCTTCCCCTTCAACGACCGCATGGCCGATTACCTGCGTGCGACCAAGCGCAGCGACATTGCCGAATACGCTCAGTCCTTCAAGCACAACCTTGTCCCCGACCAGGGTGCCAAGTACGTATTGCTTGATTATTCCTCTAGCACAACCTCGTTCCTGTGTGAACATGTTTTGTAATTCTTGCTCTTTCTCCTTCAGGTACGACCAGGTCATTGAGATTGACCTCAACACACTCGAGCCTCACATCAACGGTCCCTTCACCCCCGACCTTGCGACCCCTATCAGCAAGTTCGCTGAAGCGGTGAAGAAGAACAACTGGCCTGCTGAATTGAAGGTCGGTTTGATCGGATCCTGCACCAACTCCTCTTACGAGGACATGGCCCGCTCGGCCTCTCTTGCCCGCCAGGCTATGGATGCTGGTATCAAGGCCAAGTCCCAATTCACTGTCACCCCTGGTTCTGAGCAAATTCGCGCTACCATTGAGCGTGATGGGCAAATGGAAGTCTTCAACCAGATTGGCGGTATTGTTTTGGGTAAGTTGTCATGTCATTGCAATCGATGCGTAAAGCCGATACAATTGCTGATTGTTCCCATATTAGCCAACGCCTGCGGACCATGCATTGGTCAATGGGACCGTCGCGATGTCAAGAAGGGTGACAAGAACTCCATCATCACCTCGTACAATCGTAACTTCACCGGTCGTAACGATGCCAACCCCGCCACACACGCCTTTGTTGCATCCCCGGAGATGGTCACTGCTCTGATTTTCGCTGGCGACCTTACCTTCAACCCCTTGACCGACACCTTGAAGACTCCTGAGGGCAAGGACTTCAAATTTGCCGAGCCCAACGGTGATGAACTCCCTCCCCGCGGCTACGACCCCGGAGTCGACACCTACCAAGCCCCGCCTGCGGACCGTAGCAAGGTTCAGGTCAAGGTCGACCCAAAGTCCACCCGCCTTCAACTCCTGACTCCCTTCGCTGCCTGGAACGGAAAGGACTACAACGATATCCCCATTTTGATCAAGGTTCAGGGCAAGTGCACCACCGACCACATCTCCATGGCCGGTCCCTGGTTGAAGTACCGTGGTCACCTGGACAACATCTCTAACAACATGCTCATTGGTGCCATCAACTCTGAGAACGGCAAGGCCAACTCTGTCAAGAACGAGTTGAACGGACAGTACGACGCGGTTCCTGCAGTCGCTCGTGCCTACAAAGCGAAGGGAATCCCGTGGGTTGTCATTGGTGACGAGAACTACGGTGAGGGCTCATCCCGTGAGCATGCAGCTCTCGAGGTTCGTCACCTCGGAGGTGTCGCCGTCATTGTGAAGAGCTTTGCCCGTATCCACGGTATGTTTGACATGTGTCGTATGCGTACGCCTTCCCTATCCTAATGTCCCACCCTTCTCCTTTCAGAAACCAACTTGAAGAAGCAGGGTATGCTTCCCCTCACATTCGCTGACCCTAAGGACTACGACAAGATTTCCCCCGAGGACCACGTCTCCATCGTTGGCTTGACCAGCTTCCAACCTGGGAAACCTTTGACTCTCCGCGTGCACAAGAAGGGAGGAAAGGACGTCGACATCACCCTGAACCACACTTTCAACGAAGGCCAGATTGCGTGGTTCAAGGCTGGCAGCGCTTTGAACAAGATGGCATCTGAGAGCGCCGCCCGAGCATGAGCATTTGAAACGATAAAGGAGAGAGGGTCCAGAGGGACTGGAGCTGCTGGTTGGGGAAACTGCTGAAAGAGGGGTAGAAGGAGTGCGGCCGGAAACCATTTCGCTTTTCTCATTTTTATATGTATTGTATAGCGGCTTTTTTAACCGAACAAAGAGAAACACACCAAACGCTGTGCGCGAGAGAGCCTCGTAAGATTATACAAACATTTGCCCTTTTGCACATTTCAAGAGAGCTGCCAGCGGTATCCGGCCGCCAGCGTGTGTAACAACGCCAATTACATAGTAATGGATATCTGTGCCACCTGGCGGAAACTTGCTGGTCTGGCGCGGGCGGGCAGACCTTTTTGCTGCACCGCTCAAATCAGCACGTACGTACCGATACTGCTATGGAACTGACCGAACGACGCACGAGTACACTACGACCTCCCGGGAGACGAGAGCCTGACGGAGCTGCCGGGTCAGTTCGGGCAGGCTCCTCCCCACCTTCTCCACCTTTCGCCCTTCTCTCCCGAGTTCCCGACTTTTACATTGGCGGGTTAGAATACGGTAAACTCACCACTCACTGAACGTACTTTGAACCCCCTGCTTTCCAAACTCATACCATAACCCTTCCCTTCACCGCAGCAACCCACACCGACGCATTCACCCTCCTCCGTCTCCTCGGCATCGCAACCCTAACCTCCACATTCCTCCTCCTCGCCTTCCTCCTCCTCAACCGCCCAACCCCCAACTCACCCGACTCCTCACAACAAGACCAAGGACAAACCTCGCTAGGCGATTTCGCGCAGAAAACGTACCCGGCATGGCTCTCCCTCCTGTTTGCATTCTCCGCGATATCGTTCCACGCCGCGTCGCATTTTCTGAGGAGGACGTGGGGGGAGTTGGATGGACGGATTCGGGGGAGTGGG
>JADGKA010001125.1:0-10673 GCA_027604605.1 Borealophlyctis nickersoniae
GGGTTAGGAAGGAGGAGGGCGGAGTTGGGGCTGGCTGCTGTTGCAAAGGCGGTGGCCTGTGGGATGTTGATTTAATGATGGGTTTTCTCATTCATTAAAGAAGAGAAGAGCTGGAAACACACCTGCTGCCGCAAAGCGGCGTTGCTGAGAGCTAGCAAGGCCGCTTGGGGTAAGTCTGCAAGGGCGTTGGAAAGTAACGGCGTCCCGGTACTTCCTCCTCCTGGAGTCATATGGCTGTCGTCCTGCTGAACTTGCGTTTAAAGCGCCGCGCAGCGGTGTTCTTTGAAGACCAAGCAACCAACCTGGTGGTCTTTCCCAATTAAATCCTCGTTCCCACTCAACTTCCTCTTCTTTGACCCGTCGTCATGCTCCGTTCCCCCCAACATGTGCTCCCCGCCTTGTTGGTGCTGTTGGCCCAAGTGCTGCTGTTCCTGATGATGATGGTGGTGATGTTGGTTGTGCTGCTGAACGCTTGCGGCCTGGAGAGCAGCGGCGGCGGCGGCCATGACAGCAGCAGCGGCATGGTGCTCGTCTGTTATTTGCTGGTACGGATTGTCGCTCATCTTGGATACCACAAGTTGCTTGTGTTTATGGGCGTAGGGCGTGGGTGTTGACGTGTTCGTCGCTCAGAGGAAGAAAGAAGGTGACGATGCAAATTTCGCAGGTGGCGCATTCGGAACGAATTTTGATTGGTTGGCGTCAATTGCTTGCCAAAGCACAGCTGGCTTCCCAGGCAATCAGCTGGAAAAGCTCGCCCATCTTCCACCTTCGCAACGTTGCCCGCAGTAGTACCCCAAGAACTTCTGCGAAATGTCTCTCAACGGAACGGCACCGCAGCCCGCGTTGTAACCATCGCTCTCACTTCCTCCAACCGGTACCGTGGTCACGACGCTATCGCGTCGCCTACATTATCCTGGGAAGGGATCCACAACCATGCTCGTATATTTGAGGCACTCTACAATTTTTTTTTGTCCTTTGACGCCCACCCCCGTAGCCTTCAAACGGCCTCCAATCCGTCCTCCAGGCGGTATGTACCACAATTGCGCAGGCTACGCTGGAAGCTGGGGTAGATATCCTGGGCCCCACCACCTGGGGGTCGGAGCTGGTCTACCATAATGCAAAACCGGTCAACGCCAAATCTGTCAAGTTCTTGTTGGTTCACCCGCCAAGGGTAAACCTTTGAGACAGGCGGTTATGGTGGGGGCTGCCGAGTCGGCTCGCCTGCTGATTGACTCTGGAGCTACAGTGCATGGACCTTGTTGGTCTAAAGGCATCCTATTGGCTGCATTGACTGGGGACCTGGGGGTGTTAAATTTGCTAGTCCAGGTGCAGGTGATGGAAATTCCTGAGGCAACTACTATTTTCAAATGTGCTATGTACCCTGGGACGAGCAGGGGTGCTAGAGTGCTTTCCGTTTTGATTTGCGGGGGTGCAGTTCCAGCTGTCTTGATTTTTGATTGAAGAGCACTTGCCGCTTGTGTGGGCACTGGTGGACAAGCGGTCGGATGGGGTTGATATCTTGATAGACTGCGAGCCATACAAATCCAACGTGGCAAGTTGTAGACTCCTCAAAGCTGTCGCTAACAAGAAAATGAGAGGCTGGTTGCTTGACTCGAGCCATCTCTGTATTGGTATCACCATCGCTTTCATCGTTGCGGATCTTAATATTCAAATTTTGGGGGTGTCCCGTGGACGTCAGAGAGTGGACGAGCTTGACTGGGAAGATGTCTGAACCCGCAATGCACGGCCAAAATTTGTGTTGTTATGTATACAATAGAAATACTTCAGCGGCAGATCGTTGATATTGTAGGAATTTTCTCATGGTGCAAACGAGGCGACGCAAGTAAAGGCAGACACCGCAAACGTCATCTGGTTTGGAAGCACAGGAGCCGCCTGCTGCGTAACGTTTTTTCGCGTCATGCACTTATGCTTGCTGGTGGGGTAGCCCCTGGCCAGTAAACAACGAGCAAAAGCCGCTGTGCTCGACCATCTTGTCGCCTTTCGACACTTTATAGATGGACATTGAATAGCCCACGAACCCTGGTTTGGCAAGATAACTTCTTGACAACCCATTGTCTTTTTCCCAGGATGCGTCCAGCCGAGAACCCGTTGGCATCAACAGGACCCTAAATAGTAAATCTCTATTATACGGTATCGTCTAGCGTCCAATCAAGTTCATTGTCATTTCATAGGCGACAAAAGTAGCAGCATTTACTGGTCCCGCACGAAGCATGCATGCCGAGAACCCTAGTGGGGGAATCCGTCAGAACATCCGCTTTTTATGGGAGGTAGCGAGCTTTTGGTCCAAACGTTACCTCGGTACATCCCCGAAATGCCCTTTTGCGCAATAGTTTTCCGTGCGCAATCTACGATTCCAGAGTATTTTCGCGTCGCAGCGTCAAATCCGTCCGTCTGAATCTTTGACTTGATAACATCCTGCATGGGAACATGACAAAGTGAGCAAGGCAATCCCTGAGTACGCCTGTGCCAATACTTCTCGCCGCAAAACGAATGCTTACCACCGGGTAAATAATAATCCACAAAGCGTAGCCTGCCACGGCACCAAACAAACACTGCTTCCACGTCTCGATCTGTTCCCTCCGTTTTCCCTCCTTCTCCATAGCCCTTTGCATCAACCATTCGTACGTCATAAAATAAGCTCCATACCCAAAGCATTCTCTCACGAGGGTGATGACCTGCCCCTTGTACACAGCCCCGAACCCGTATTTCTTTGACACCTTGCGGACAAAGTCCAACGGCCCCGCGTATTCGCGGTTGGTTCCGGATTGCACTTGCAACCTCGTCCTGATATGTTCGATTGGTCCGCTGAGAACTGAATTTGCGGCGCCTGATGCGGCGCCTGCAAGGAAGAGTTGGGGAGAAGAAAGGTGGTTCGGGTCGAGGGAGCCTTTGGATCGGTTTTGGCTGGCCAGCGCGCGTTTCACGTATTCTAGAGCGCCGAATTGGACGGAAACGCACGCTCCGACACCAACGAGGGGAGTCAATGTGCCCTTCATTGTCCAAATCTTTCGTCAGAGACGAGTGCCCGTGGCCGGCGCCTTCCTGGCCAGGATACCTTCCTTACCTTGTAGAATCCAGCAAATCCTTCATTCTGAATCGTCTTTTTCACGCAATCCCCGATCCCGGAATACGCATCTCCAGCCGTTTGCAATCGGACTTTCAAAAGCAGGTTAGCAAACGTCCACAGCCTTATATGTGTCTCACAACCTTCTCACCTTTCACGGTATCAAACGGCTAATTATCGTAATAGTATCACAAGTTGCGCGGAGGATATGGTCTCAGCGTCGTAATCCATGCTCAATCTTAACTTTCTATTTCCACTAACCTACCTGTCCAGTCAACACCTGCGCGTTCGGGACAGTAAACAACGTAAATAGATATCCATTCAACGCGAGGATGCAGCAATGAATGGCAGATACACGTACCTGCACCATCCCAGACACACATCCCGCAAACAGCTCCTTGGCCGTTTGCGTCGCGCTCCCCTTCTCTTCCGGCATGTCTACAACGGCACTCATCGTCAACTATCGTCGCCTTATGATGAAAGGTGGAGCGCGTGGGAGGTGGCTTAGAGCAGGGTGGTTTTTGGGTTGCTGTGGTAACGTCAGCAAGCAACAACACCTTCCCAAGAATTTAACATTTCCTTCATGTAAATTTCTGAAAAAACATGGTTCTTTACGTCGTCGGACTAGGTCTCGCGGACGAACGCGATATAACCCTCAAAGGGCTCGACGCCGTGAAAACGTGTGAGCGCGTCTACCTTGAAGCTTACACCAGCATTCTGACCGTCGAGAAGGAGAAGCTGGTAGGGTATCCGCCTTTTAGCACTTTTGTCCGACATTGCCTCAAACAAACTATGCGTGCCGGTAAATGGATAGGAAGCACTCTATGAGCGTCCTGTAATGGTTGCGGACAGGGAAATGGTAGAAACCGAAGCAGATGTCATTTTAAAAGACGCCGATAAAGTGAATGTCGCTTTTTTGGTCGTCGGGGATCCATTTGGGTAAAGATGATATATCTTCCTCGTCAAAACGCCTTCCCCTATGCTGAAAAGTACTTACCGAGACGCTGATCACACCCTAAGAGCCACCACGCACACTGACCTCGTCATGCGTGCCAAAGAGCTGGGGATCCCCGTCGTACCCATCCACAACGCGTCCATCATGAACGCCGTGGGCTGCTGCGGTCTTCAGCTGTACAACTACGGCCAAACGATATCTATCGTGTTCTTCACGGATAACTGGCGGCCGGATAGCTTTTACGATAAGATCAAGCAGAATCGAGCGTTGGGATTGCACACGCTTTGTTTACTGGGTATGTGCACAACTTCGGCTGATTGTGGCGTGCAGACGGAACGGAAATTCATTTGACGAATGACATGTAGACATCAAGGTGAAGGAGCAGAGTATTGAGAATATGGCGCGGTATGTGTCGGTAGCGCTTGGGGAACATTGGGACCGGGCAACTGACATGGAACTCTACATTACACAGGGGACGTAAGATTTATGAACCCCCACGATTCATGACCGTGAATCAAGCTGCGGAACAATTGCTGGAGGTTGAGGAAAAGCGTGGGGAAAAGGGTAAGCTCCGCCTGCAATGGATATCCACATAAGGGTCATTGCGATAATCACAACCTTCGTCTGGCCTCCACAGCATACACAAAGGACACGATCGCGGTGGGAATGGCACGAGTAGGGTGCACGGATCAAGTGGTGGTATCAGGCACGCTAGAGGAGCTTGTGACAGTGGATTTTGGCAAACCGTTGCATTCCCTCGTGATTGCTGGGAACATGCATTTCTTGGAAGCGGATCTCGTTAGAACGTTTGCTGTGAACCGCGAAACGTTCGATAAACATGCAGTGATTCTGGAGCATTGATGACGATGATTTTGGGTATTAGGCGGGTCAGCCCGTTTCTTCTACATGTATAATACAATTAAGACCCTTTTATAATGTAAATATCAAATCTGCTCTTTGTGCTGCGTAATCACGTTCTTATTTCAGTGGTTTGATGTTTCTTACTTCCCCACACCCTCCTCGAACTTTGCCCTCTCCATGAGCTGCATCCGCAAGCTTTCCAGCTCCCGATCACGTTTCTCTAGCTCCGCTCGAAACGCATTGTCAGCGTTTCTCATTTGGGTATATCTCAATAGCAATTCTTCTTCTAACGCGTCCCTCTCACGCTCAAGCTCTTCCATCCGAGGACTCTTTCCTGCCGAAGATGCATGTGACTGTAAGACACTGGCTGCAGAAGCTGACGACGGGCGGGTATTTCCCAATGCTGGTGTGCTGCTTCGGGGCGGGGTGATGGAGTTGGGTGATCGATATGGTTCTGGCAAAGGCATTGTCCGTGATTTAGGACGACAGTTGACGGTCGGCAAGGGAGGTGGGTGTCTTTCTACATCCACCCATCTTGTGTCAGTCGGGTGGTCTCCTGATTCCAGCGCAAGTTCCTTCGATGGGCTCTTGAAGATACGGCGAAGCTCTGGTGCGGTTGGGCGGGCTTCCGGTGGCAATTCTATGGTGATTTCCTGCAGGGGTAATCCCTCTTCGTCGTCGTCGGAAAGCACCCGTTCGAAGATGCTGCTGCCGATGGTGATGTCTCCCAAGCAGGATGTCATCCCAGCAACATCAATATCGGTTTCCGTATCATCGAATTGCGTATGGGATTGGGTTTTCTCTGTGGCTTCTGCCGGACTCACTGTCTCGACCACATCCCTAAATTCAACCCCGAACTTCCTCCTTCCGCCCAGGTTGACCTCGTCTCCGTTTTCGTTTTCACCATGGTCCCGAGTCCCCTCGTATTCGCCGACTTTTGCACGCAGAAATTTCACCTCATGTGCAAGTTCTGCGCGGCTCAATTGGAGTTGAGTAAGTTCAGATCTCAGCGACGCAATGGTCGCTGAAAGCCCGGATATATTTTTATCCCGTCGATCCAACATCTCTCGCAAGCGTTCGAGTTCAGCCGTTTCTGGATGCCTCCGATCATTAGGACGGAGACTTCCCGTCATCCGTAGGGTGGACGCTTCCTACACAAAGGTTCAGTTACAAAGTTCACCGTAGTGGGACAACATGATGACAAGGAAACTACCTCTTCCCCCCCCTCCAGTGTATTCTCCTTGCACATTGCATGCCGTAAAACCTGAATCTCTTTGGCCTGCTTAGCCATGGTACTCTGAGCCTCAATCAGGAGAGACTGCAAATGCTGCGCGCGTATTCGAAGGTCGTCGCGTTCCCGTATCAATGTACGATCAACGCGCGTCGAAGTGGATGTGCACGACGAGAAGGACTCGTCCACAGCGACTGGAACTGAAAAGTCTGCATGAAAGGGCAATTCTATTCTAAGCACGGATGGTTTGCAGCGAGGCGGTCAACGCAGCGTGGGCACACCTGCGTGTGTGGGAATAGTCGCGGGGCGAGCAGTCACGACATTGGGTTGTTTGTTTCTGCTATTGGCAGATGTTTGGCGGGAGGTGTTTTTCCGTGTCGGGTTGTGGTCCCTTATCTTTGACTTTGACGTTGGGAAAGGCTGAAGGATGGGAAGACCGTTCATTGGAATACCGTTCATTGTGGGGCATTTGCAAGATGACTTGGATGGGGGATGCAGGAACACAGCAAAAGCAAAGGTTCCAAGCAGTGCTGCGCCATACTGCGCCATTGGCAAAAACCTGCGCCATCTCCGCTCGCAGCTCCGCTCGGTCTCAAGTCAGTCATTGCAGCGCTCAACCCATTTCCACCCCTACATAGGTAGTTACATCTTTTCCCTTTGCAAAAGGTAGGTTGCAGTTGCGAGAAAGAAGGTTCTTGTCCACGTCTCCTGTGATGAACTGCCTATTGTCCAACTGCTGTCTGAATACTTGATGTTGATCCAACGGCTCAAACCGCTGAGGAGAACCCTTGAAGGCTGCCTTTCTCGGAGCTGCTTCCTTTGGGTATCGGAACTAACCAACCCCCGTTTTATCATTATTTTACAGCAGAAAACACCGCACGGCCTTTGACGCAGAACGAGCAATATGTGCGTTATATTTTTCATTTTTGGACATCCCAAATACAAAGTGTAAGGATCGACGTTTGCCTCTTGAGGCCGTTGGTACACACACCGACGTATCCTGCTCTAGTGTTGTAGCTGCCAACCGGGATGAACATCTCGACCGTCCCGCTGCAGCCGCGCATTTTTGGCAACACGCCCCACACGTTCTTGCCGGAACCGATGAAGGACACCTTCGCCTAAACCTTCTCCCCAAACCACCGTCTGCTGATGAACCCGTACCGCCCTCTCCCGCCTCTGCTGTCCATCCTATCCCACCACCTGTTGCTCCTGAAACGAAATCCCAGATTGTAGCAGAAGAAGGCTGCGGAACATGGATGGGCGTCACTACCAACGGTTCCTTTTCATTTCTCACAAATTACCGCGAACGGCCATCAGAAATCAATCCCTCTGCATTATCGCGGGGCTACCTGGTTCGCGATTTTCTGCTGCACGACCAAACGCCACCCGCAACGTACGCTATGAAGGTGGCCAATAATCGGTTCATGTACAATGGTTTTAATCTTGTGGTCGGAAACGCGAATGGAGGGGCGTGGTATTGCGGTAATCGGGGAGATGCGCAAATCGCAGAGGCGTGTAGAGTGCCTGATGGAGTTGTTTGTGGAGTGTCGAATGGTACCCTGGTGCTGGGCAAGTCAAATTGGCCCAAAGTGGAGAGAGGAAAGGAACTGTTTGCAAAGGAGCTGGAAGAGGTGAGCTTTGAATTTCTGCGTCTCGGCCGTCTACTTCGTTTCCATTGACGAAAGGAGTATTAGGCGGATTCTCCAGATGACCTGATACAAAGATTAGCTGCTGTTCTCCGGCAAGTCACCTGATCAATATATCGTTCATCTGTTGGTATTTCCCAGTACGATAACCTTCTCTGTCGTATGCAGAGACAAAACAACCTACCCCGACGAGTCCCTCCCGCCTAACATGTTCGACTATGATCTCGAACGGAGAATATGCCCAATATGCATTGACCGCGAACGTTGCGGTAAAAGGTACGGCACGCGGACCCACACCGTTCTTGTAATCGAGAAGGACGATGAAGTGCGGTATTGGGAGTCGAGTAGGTACAAAGTTGAGCCTGACGGAGAGATTAAGGAAGAAGCAGATAGCAAGACATTTAAATTTAAGGTGGGGGGCGTATCTCAGGGATTAGTAGTGTAGGCGGCTTGTACGAAATCCCTTATGCCAAGCTCAGGCGGGCGCTCTGAATGGAACATATTTGTCGCGGCTGAACGAAAGCAACTTTTACTTTTGGTCTCGTTCCACCTGTTGATCATTTGGTCATGTCCAACTGCGACACTTCAGACCAAGCGCACGGTATCCAGTAAACAAAGACGATTACAAATAATCCGCAGTCGTGGAATTCTTGGAATTTGATGCAATAGTATTCATGGAATCTATAAAACAAATTAATACGGAACGACCATTTTCAACCCAGTCAACCCCTACCTATCTATTGTATTGCCAGTCATTCATTCGTCATGGACAGCTCTGAATTCCCAAAGGACACTATCATACTGCACCACCTCGGAGAGGAGCCAACCCACGCGTTGCCAAGTCCGGTACGTATCGGCGAACGTTACAGATTGACAAACGACGCAATTTAACATTTAGGACCCGCAACGAACCCCTTTCCAGTCTCCGTTCGTGCTGAAACTCGAATCATACCTCCGCCTCACCAAAACCCCATACAAGGTCAACATAGTCCCCAGATTAACCGGCGCTCCCAAAGGCAAAATGCCCTTCATATCCTACAACTCGGACGTCGTCGGTGATTCCAGCCTCATCATATCTTACTTGAATACCAAAACCCTCATCCAATCCCCCGTGGACGCGACCCTCACCCCTTTACAAAAGGCGCATAGCACCGCCATCAAAGCCATCGTTGAAGACCGCATGTACTTTACCATCCTGTACTACCGCTGGGGCCGCGATTTTGAAAAGTACATGTACCCCACCGTCCTGCAAGTCCTGCCTCAACCCCTCCGGTACATCCTCGGGTACTACGTTATCGCTCCCAACGCGTTGAAGCGGTGCGCGGGCCACGGTATCAGCCATCACTCGGACGAAGAGAGGGTGCAATTTTGGAAGGAGGATGTGGATGCGCTCGCCGCTTATTTGGGCGATAAGCTCTACATGCTTGGTGATACCCCCCACGCGGTGGATTGTTGCGTGTTTGGGTTTGTGTATAATGTTTTGGCTGTCAAGGAGGTTGCGCCGGAGCTTCGCGAGTATGTTCTGAGTAAGGGGAATTTGGTCGAGCATTCGCGGAGGTGTTTGGAAAGTTGGTGGCCGGAGCTTGTCGAAGCTGCGGAACGGCTTGGGACGTTCTCGAGTTGAGGAGCGTCTGAATGGATGGGAGTCAAAAAGTGCTGCGCACTTTTGAAACAAACAAGGCGGCGGTGGACGGCAAACGCTAGTATAGTTATGAGATGTGTACCCTTAGTAAGAGTGCCTATTAACATTGTCGGGTGGCAGTCACGTTGGCTCTCGACCATGCGTTCGGTGATTGTTTTGCGATTTGAGAGTTTCCAGACAACAGACCAGTTCGTAACGTTCCCATACCACCGTACGCAAAATGGCGCTGAACAGACCTCCGGCCGCCCCATCTTAACGTCTTCATCTTAGGTCGCCGCAAGGACGAGGAAAGGATGGCAGAGCTACGAAAGCAAGCCACCATTACGGATGAAACAAAGAACAAAAGGTTTAAGGGGGAAGAACTAGGGAAGAGTCGCTGACGGGTCTGAGCCCAGACGCATCACCTTTCTTTCCGACTGTGCATATCGCGACCGGGATACTGGTGGGGCCGCCGACGTTCTCGTAGGTGCAGGAACGGTAATTTGAAAAAATCAACAAATTCAATGAGACGAGACGACGAGGCCACTAGTTGTTGGAATGTTTATTCACGAATACAAGCCAATTTGAACTACAACCAATAATGATCCAAGAAATATGTAACGACCCAGGACAATTCGCTCCCAACGCCGCATAACTGATAGTCACACCATCCCACTCAACCACCACAAAAAAAACCGACCATCCGCTGTAACCGATAACTTTGTCACTACCACTCTCACTCGCTCTCCTCACCCGCACCTTTCTTGCCACCTTGCGCCTTTTCGGCCTCTCCCGCATTATCCCACCACTGATCAAAAACGCGGCCCCCGATGGAGAGTTTTCTCGTTCAAGTAGCAGCAGTGGGCTCTGGGGTGACACGGCCATGACGGTTCCAGTGCTCCAGCTCAGCCTGTTGCAACTCCAGGTCCGCAAAGGAAATCTGCAACATATCGGCATCGGACGTTGGATCCCGCACCTCAAACAACTCCCTAAACACATCCTTCGTCGTCACGCCCGTCCCCGCCACCGCCACTTCCATATCCTGCAACACAGCTTTACCCACCGCCCGCTCCAACTTTGCTAAATACGTCACCAACCGACCAAAAATTATCACCCGGTGGGCGTCCCTCACCTCCATGGGCGACACACGCCGCGGTTCAACGTACTGCGGGTGGACGGCTGCGATGTGGTCCCATGCGGTCGGGGTGTCGCCGAAGAGGTCGAGGCAGAGGAGGCAGTAGGTGTTGCAGCCGTCCACCCGCAGTACGTTGAAC
>JADGKA010001126.1:0-10643 GCA_027604605.1 Borealophlyctis nickersoniae
GGATTGATACTGGTGAGTCGGTGGTTGAGGGGTTGTTGTAGTTGAAGGAGACAGCGGTAGGGCATGCGACAACTTGCCAGCCGGTGCGGTCTTGTTGAACGGGTTTTATAATATGTTTACCAAACAGTTGACTTTGAATGCGAAGAAGTCCTTTTCCAGCGAGATATCAAAAGTTTTCAATTGGAAGACGTATCATCCCCACAGATCCTCAATAACCGAGCCCTCCAATCTCCCGTTTCCATTTCACAGCCCAGATACAATTCTATGACGTCCCGCTATCCCCTTTTCTCCGTCCCACGACTCCATCCTCATCCATCGTCAACTCCAGACATCTTTTTAGTAACCGCCTCAACGGGACGGTCAGCCAAATCACATTTACACGGCTGAATAGGCCTCACCCACCTTTAGGACTGGTTCTCTGGCGGGTTGTGGATGAGTCTGTGAGGTACATAACTGCTTCGTCCCGAGCGCCATGGAAGAAGTCTGTCAAACTCAACATTTGACAACACACTCCACACGCAGTTTCCATTTGAAAACCTACTTGATCGGATCAACCGACCTGAACCCCCCACCAATACAAGGAGACTGTCACGACCGATTCGAGTCCGCCAGGGACCCGTCCGATCCCTATTTTTGGCAATGCAACAGTGCGACGCCTTTTGTATCGAGCGAGGCAGAGTTACCGGGGAATCTGCGTGTGAGCAGGTTGATGATTGGGTTTGGAAGGAATTTGGTTTATGATCGGTTGGTATCGTTGGAGAGTGTTTCGTGGGTTCTGTCGTCGGATTTCGATGGGTTATTGGGGGCGTGATCGCGGTCTGGTGGGCCTTTTGACGGGGATCGCACGAAGGAGGGAGGACAGTGATTTTGCTCTTCGCACAGTCCTTTGAATGGGCCCGTGCCATGACGCACGAAGATCTGCGCCTCCTAACAACCCTATTAAATCCACAAACCCCCCTTTCAACACAGTCCCAACGACGCATCCCTATTCCGAGTTTTCCCTTATAATAAGCGAGTGGATGAGTTAGGACGGCCTCTGGAGAAACTGGGGAATTTCTCTATCCCCGGACCAGATGCAGGTGATTTATTTTACTCTGTGTGTTTGTGGTTCGCTGCGGGCATTATTGACATTGAAAGACACGTAGATGCAGCCTTGCCGCGGCAGTTGCTGGTGTTGGAACTTTACTCGCCTGTGTAAGCATATTGATGATACAACGCTGACGGAGCCCTTTCCAAAGTCTGACACTCTATTTTGCGCCATTGCAAAGTGAAGGCTGCCACTCCATCCTCTCCGTAACGCGGGACGACGGACAGGATGAAGAACTAGCGCAGGTTGAGATTTCTATTTATTCAAAGTGTGGTGGGTTATTGTATATACGGTTGGGTTTGTATTCTAGGTATGGCATGTGCTAAGAATGTTTCGCGATTTCATCCCTTACAGGGGCCGAAGATTGGGTCCAGGACAAATTGTTCCGCGTACGTTCATTGCTTTGTTCAATTTAAAAATTTCGTGAAAGCTAACATCCTTTGTGAAACTGTGCCTTTCCCATTGCAGACGAACTATAGAATCTCCTCAAACCTCCACTCTGAGTACCTCACTGCAGACGACATTCACCAATTATATTGGCTGACAAATCCTGTCGTTGGTGAGGCTCCTCGTGTGCCTTTCTCTCTCTTTCTACTGTGCCGTACTCACCTTCGCTCATACATAAGGGGTATCAAAGTTTTCGCGCACCGTCGCATGGGTGTACTACGGCCAATTGTGGACACTGGATTACGTGGGACCCAAGGAGGCAAAAGCTGCGCATGGTTATGTGGGGCATTACAGAACGATACCGGAATTGTCGGTCGCCGATGTAAGAGCGAGAGGGCTGGCTGTAAACGAGGATGGGACGAAGGTCGTGATTGTGACGGAGGTACTGTGAATGTGCGTGTTTCTGCGCCAGCATAAGTTTTTGTTTCCGCCTAATGCCTCCTCTTACCCCCCATTTTTTTTTTCCAGCCCGACGATGTTCTCTATTTCACTCGGACCCCACGGTCTCCATCCACTTACCCCGACCACGCCGATTACGGCGACGAGTACGAGGCCCTCCTTTGGGGCCTCCAAGGCGGTGTATCATGGCACTTGATCCCCGAGAACCGCCAAAATGTTAACTGGCGGTGGAGGGATGTGAATGGACCTGGAGATGTCGTCCCCTTCACAAAGTGGGATTTGGAAAAAGTGTGGTACCGGGATGTTCTCGGGGCTGTTGCGGGACAGGTAAAACATTTTGTTTTTGAGGCACTGAGTCTGTTGATTCGTTCCATAGTAACGCTTTTGTTATTGCATTCCCAGCGAATAAAAGCGTTCACAGTCTTAAACCACCACGACCTCTCTCCGGATCTACAGCCGAAATTCCCGCCATCATCCTTACCACCCTTTTACCTTCTCCTCATTTACTCCAACGCCCAAGCCCTCCTTTTGGACCTCTCAACGCCTTTTAGCGGGTCCTTCATTGGCTCGTTCCTTCGATCACGGTGGGACATGGTGATTTCGCTGACCACTGTCGTGGCGTTGTTTGTTGTCAACGAAATCAGGTCAGGAATCACGTTGATATTGCTTTGTGTTTAGGGAAGCAGAAAAATTGACGGGATTGCTTTGCGGACTGGATTACAGGATAGCATCACCGACGCATCGTCCGCTCCCGGCGCATATTTATCCGGCGGCGTTTTCGTTGTTGTTCTTTTTCGCGCTTGTTGTGTCTTTATTTAGAGAGTGAAAACAGTGTGAAAAAAACAGAGCTTTTTGTTGATAGAGAATAAACAATGTGTGCTCGTGATGCTCCAATCCTTTTGACCTGCAGTCAAAAGGCATTCTTGACATTCCTGAACGATGGCTGTTTTACCAATGTTTTTACGCTGAAAATCTTCGACATGGATGATTCGGGGATCGTGCTTGTATATAATTAACCGTTTCCTCAAGAGTTGTTTCCACAGAAGCGAGTCCAACAGATGTATGAAGATCGGCATTCCTTAGGAAGAATGGAGTATCTCAATTTACTTCTTTCAAATGTTGGATACCCATGTTCTTTAACCGATGCGCACGGGTAAGGCACATTTGAACTGTATCCCGGGAAAACGAGGAAATCAGGTTACTGCGGATAGTACTCCAATAATTTTGGAGATTTCCAATATATTGTTGAGCGGAGGCAGCAGCAACGGATCCGATGTTTCACTGCAATATGCCCGAGATGAAATGTGCCCCTTCGATGCGCAGCAGCGAATCCGAACCCCACTTGCATACCCATTGATCGATTACGCCCATTCCCGCGCCCCTTCAAATACGGTGGTACGCAACAACGAAGTATCCCGCATGTAGCAAGAACCTATGCGCCGGTCTGACGTGCATATCCTCACGTCTTGAACTTCTTGTAAAGCTCCGCTCCCTCATCCAAGAAAGCCTCGACGGCTCCCGAATCTCCGACGATTGCACGCCAGTCTTGGGAGGCGTTTATATCGGACCATTTGTCAAAAACGCGCCTGACGCAAATTCGAACCCCTTCGCGGAGATCAGGGAAGTGTTTCAATTGTGGGATGAGGTTCAGAAAGTGGTTTGGGTCGGCATCCCTCGCCGTGAGAGACAGGAGGAGCTCGCCTTTGATGAATGGCAGTAAGGCGGTTATTTGAAACCGATCTGCCGCGCTGTAGCGAACGGGTGAAAAGTTAACTGCATTTTTCAACAATTTCGAAGTCGCACGTTTTCAGTGATATACCGGTACAACTCAAAAAGATCTTCAGCGGAGTCCACAACGGTCCTTCCAGTGTAAATGAACTCTAAAATGGCTTTGAAAATTCTACAAGGGATCTCGGTGATGCGAATCTTCCGGTCAATGCTCTCTTTGAATGGATGTGCCAGAAGACCGACAAAGTATGGGCCAGCTCGCTCGCTTTGCAGAACGCTCGTGTGAGCTCGCAATTCTTGTTCTTCGACGATGAATTTGATGTCCGAATGTTTGGGATCGACATGGAGACGCCAGAAAGTGTCATACTCGAAAATAGGTACTTGATGGGTAAAGAGGCAAGGATCTGCGTTCCCTGCCTGATACAAGAAGCTCGACGATACAGTCTGTGGAGGGACGAATACCCTTCTGACTAGCGGAGTCTTGGGAGGATAAATGGCCACCCCGACCACTATGGACTCTTCAACATCTCGCCAACGGTTGATGTCGCGCGAAAAACGCCCTCCCCAGGATACCTCAATGACTTTCAACAGACGTTGGCGAAGAATGTCCGGACCCGACGCTTCGTTGCGAATGAAAATGTCGAAGCGTGTTTCCTCCTTGTCGGGGACTTTGGGTCGTAGGAAGGCACCAAATTCAGTCTTTGCATCTTTTGGGTATTCAACCCATTCCAAGTGCCATTGCTTGCCAAACGCAGCGAACTTTGCGGAAGGAATCGTCACCATTTTGTGAACGACTCCGGGCCTACGAAACGCCCAGAGAAACACGACTGGTTCTGTTTGTTGGGGTCCCTTTTTAATGGGGTTTTGAAGACTGGCCATGGCTCTTTGCGCTGCGTGGACACTGGTTTGCGAGATTCAAGTGTGGGAAGGTGCTATCTTTCGTTTTGCGATCCGCGTGTCGGGGGCTGTCATTGCGCAATGTGAAGAGAGACAACGGTGGGAATGGGTATCCAATCACTTCCCACAGCCGAGATCTCCAAGACCTATCTCCAAGACCTATCTCCAGAATCTCCTCCCAACTTTCAAACGCACACTTTCTTTACCCCCTCCCCTTCACTTTCGCATGCTCAAGCAACCTCACCCATCCCAACCACATCCCGCATCCTCTCCCCCGCACCACCAGAAACGACTGCGCACGGCTATCCCAGACCCGGAAACGTCCCAAAACCCACCACAACGTCCAGCGGCCCAACCTGCATCAAAACTATGGATACCACCGCTAGATGAAAAGAAGTTGTTGTGTTGCTTGAGGGATTATCTGAATTCAGAGGATTGCATGAGGCAACTTCCGATGGATTCTCACGCCGTGTTGAAAAGGTTTAGAAGGCATTTTCTGATTGCGCAGTATTTGCTGTTATATTCACACTCGATTGCTTTTGCCCATCCGCCTCTAATCGCGCCCGAAACCAAGACTTCAAGTCTTTTACCCATCACTTCATCTCTCCTTCACCCAAAACACCATCCAAACCGTCGAACGCCTTCTCATCCGCTCCGAAACCATCAACGGATCCCACTTTCTAAAACTGGAGCAATTTACCCTTCCCGGCCCTACTACTGCTTCAAGTGCTGCTGGGACGTCGTCGTTGCGTCCGCGGTGGGCGGTTGTGGAAGTTTTGTCGGATACCCTTACAGATATTCGGTGTGAGGATGGAAGTGGGGGAATGAGGGAAGAAAAATGGTCAGAGTGGACGACAGAGTCACCGTTTGTCTTGTCGGTTGTGGTGGATAAGGGGAGACCGGGTAAGTTTGGAAAAAGAATTGGGCAAGTTGACTGAGAGCCCGACTGCGCGCGCTGAACCCCGCTCCTCTCCTGTCGACATTCTCCCTCTAGAGCTTCAGGAGCTTAATGAATTATTGGACAAGCCAACGTTCAGAGAGGCTCAGAGAATTCAACCATTGATCGAAGTAACGGGTCTCCTCCAAAAGCCGACGTTCAAATCTCAGCTCATTAACGAAAAGGTGGGGAGTCCAGAACTGTCTTTGCAGCTTCATCCGTGCAGCTTCATCCGTGACAAATCATGCAAAACTTGACCTCAAACCCATTTCCCACAAAGTTCAAATACACCGAAGACGTTCAATTCCGCGAATACTGCGAGTACGGTCTTCGTCCCGACTGCCGCCGGCACCGCCCCGCATGTACAAAACTGCATTTCAAACGCATCCACAAACCTCAAACGGAAATCGAGCTCGGCGATTGTTCGTACCTCAACACGTGCCATAGGATGGACCATTGCAAGTATGTGCATTACGAGCTGGACGAGGAGGGTATCGTGGTGGATATCGAGAGGCCGATTCCGGTGCATCGGTTGGGACGGCCGGTGAGATTCTGCGGCGAACATTCTTCTGGTTGGCTTGACATGGAGGGCGCGAAATTGATAGAGTAATGACAGTTACCCCCGCAATGGATCCAATGCGACGTGCGTACATTTGACTTGAGCCTCCTAGGGAAGTTTAGCGTTATCATGGCCGATCCACCGTGGGACATCCACATGACCGTAAGCAGAACAGAATCCGTGTTGCTACGTTCAGCAGAAACCCATGTTTTCATTTTTCCCCGTTGTCCAACTTTTAGCTACCCTACGGCACCATGACAGACGACGAAATGAAAAGCATGGCCATCCAATCCCTCCAAGATGAAGGGTTGCTCTTCCTATGGGTCACCGGGAGGGCGATGGAACTCGGAAGGGAGTGTATGGCGCTCTGGGGGTACCTAGGCACTCTCGTCGCTGCCTTTGCCAATGTTCAACAACAACTAACCACAAATTACATCGCAAAGGTACACCCGTGTCGACGAGTTGGTCTGGGTAAAAATCATGCAACTTCAGCGTCTAATCCGTACTGGCCGAACTGGACACTGGATCAATCATAGCAAAGAGCACTGTTTGATTGGGCTCAAAGGGAATCCTAAAATTCATCGGGGTTTGGACGGGGACGTTTTGGTCGCGGAGGTAAGATCATGGAAAACCATGTAAATTACCGCAAACGTGAGCAACGAGTTGAAAGCGGAAGGGTATGACGTGGGATAGGTACGCGAAACGAGTCGGAAACCCGACGAGATCTACGGGTTAATTGATCGCATGGCTCAAGGAAGGAAGCTCGGTGAGATATTACACTTGCGAATAGTTCGGATTTGCAGAGACTTACTACAATTTTCCTCATCCAGAGATATTTGGACGAATGCACAACACACGCGCTGGCTGGACGACTCTGGGGAATCAGTTGGACGGTGTTCGCATCTATGAGCCGGATTTGCTCGAACGGGTGAGCGGTCAGTCTCTTAACTTTCCGCGCCGTCCAGCGAACGCTGACGCAGTTGCCCACAGTACAATAAAAAGTATCCAGACAAGCAGGCGACGCTCTCCAAAATCCCCGACAGTGAATGAAAGTTGTATGTGCTGTTGTTGTAAACCTATCGATTCATGCCCCCAATAGCATGTCTTCTATATAGCATGTCAAATAACAACTGCACTGTGAGCATTTACCAGCAGTCACTGGGTCTGACCGACTGTCAATCGTCGTAAACGGCAAGTTCCGCCAAGCACCGTCAGGGAAGAAAGGAGCCACTTGGATATTGGTTCTCGACATCACGAGCAGAACGCAGTAGGAACAAAGGATGAGGGGTATACACAACAACCACCAGGAGATACGCAACGACCAAGTTTATACGCACAGGGCCATGCACAACGACCATCAGGGCTACACACAACGACACTGCCATCAGTGGACGAGGGGTGAGTGGATGAGAAACTGGCTCTGGGTCGTGGTGGAGTGTGGGGACAGCATGCTTTCACGTTGGTTAGATCTGACGCATAAAGGGACGGTTAGAGGTGGTTTTTCTTCTTTGTTTTTTTGTAGTGTTTCTTTTTCATTTACGAAAAAGAGGAGGTTCCAAAAATTGCAACCCGACCGGAGTCGTGTCGCGGGGTGGAATTGCAGTTTTCAACCAGCAATAACCTGACTTCAGTCGAAACTTCACTAGTGCAGGTTGTGCTCCCGTGCAAGGATAAAGACCAATTTGAGGGGGAGGACCCCCCTTTTATATTGGTAAAAGAGGCTTGGGCACCAAGCCCCATAGTCAGCGGCAAATTTTCTGATTGGTTCTTTGACGTTCTCCGTCTTTCCGTGTCGCACACTTGTGTAACGGTTGTGTAATGACCTCAACTCGGATACCGCAGCTGCGCAGGGTGAAAGGGGTATCCGCTTCGTTCACCACCAATCCAACGGTCTGTGAGACTTAGGTGTTTTTCAGGGTTTCTTGACGGAGTAGCAAAACTGCAAGTCTGGCGGATATCTTGGGTAAAAAAGTCCAATGACACCTGGCAGCGCATTGAACTATTTTGAAGACATTTCACGGTACAAATTCATTATTCACAACCGAGAAAGTCTTTTTATTCACATTTATACATCAGTCGGTTCACTGATTCCCACATCCCGTTTTCCCCGGCCCGCATCGGAACGCCCAGTAATCTACCGAAGACCCCAACCCCCCAGGCGGTGATATTCTTTGAATCGGTGCAAAACTGGGTCGGGAGATGCCAAATGACGCGTCTCCAGGAGGTACGTCCCACCGTTTACTGGGTTGAGCGGTGCCGAAAAAGGCGGGCAGCGGGACGGATGGAGCAGATGGGCCGGGCGGGGCGGACGGGATGGTTACTGGTAAGGCGACAGGGTATGATAAAACTTCGACGGATGCGAGAACGGCCAGTAGCAGTGTCGTTGAAATAGCAGCGAGTTGCATGGTAAGGATTAACAATTTTTCGCACGTTTTTTGGCTCGAGTGTGGAGCGATACAGTTTTTTCTGTTCTGTGAATGGAGGGGAAAGAACGGAATTTGCCTGCTTTTATGTGAATATGTGAGTTGGCCGAAAATCGAAACACATCCGTGTGGAAGTGGCTTGGTACCGAGGCTGTGTAAGCCGGTATCCAACAAGGCCGCTCTGTCCAAGAGCTTCAAATTTGCATATTGAACGGATGTGTTATTTCACTATCTGATCCGTTTCCCGTTTACGTTTTTCGGCGCTTCGGTTTTGTCTCCTTCCCAACTCCATTGCCGTTTCCCGTGGACTGTTCCTTTCCATCCTTTTTCGCGAACAGTTTGGCTTGGAGTGCTGCAAATTCTTCCTCTGTGGGCATCCCTTCATCGTCTTCTTCACTTTCACCGAGGTTTTCCCATTCATCCTCATCCCCCCCATCCTCCTCTGCGGCCTCCTCGGCTTCTGCCTCAGATTCATCTTTCTTCCTCTTCTTGCTCCCATCCGCCTTCTTTGACGGGGATTTCGGAGCGGATTTTGCAGCCTTCCCCTTCTTTCCTTTCTTGTTTCCATATTTCGCTTCCAAACTCGCCACCAAGTCATTCATCCTGTTCTCTCCCCGTTGAGCCATCAGAGCCAAGAGATTTTGTTCGCTGTCCTGCTCTTTCCCTTTTCCTTTCTTCCCCGTTCCCTGCGCTTCCCGCTCTTTGAGAAGTTCCTCCACCTCCTTGGCCTCTCTCGCAGCACGCTTCCTCCGCTTCTCTAGCTCCTTCGAGTCGTTTGCAGTTTCCTCGAATTGGGAGAAGCGTTCAACCTTGCCAGATGCGATAGCTGCGCGGATGATTGATACTATTCTGTCGAACTCGTCCAAGCTGGCGAACATGACACATTCAAGAATGCGCCAAACATTTCCCTTGTGCTTTACATATTCGGCAAGAATATCACTTTGCTCCTGCTCCGAGCCTGCCACGAATGCGAGGTTAAACCCGATAGGAATGACGTGCACAGCATTACGTTCCCTTTACCTTGGTATTTGACATGAAAATCATCAATATCCTTCTCGGTGAACTTCGTCCATAAACTGCTGAAGTACTCGTCCCACGTAGCGGCATCGCCCTTGTCCCAGAATGCGTCGTTCCCAGGCTCGAATTGCCCGGTAGTGTCGTACCGTTTGCGCTTGACAGGGTCAGAGAGCACGTTGTACCAGGACACAATCTCTTGAAACTTGGCGGTGGCTTCCTTCTTTTCCTCGTCAGACTTTAAGCCAGAAAGTTTGTCGGGATGGAACTTCAGAGCCAACTTGCGATAAGCTTTTTTGATCTCGTCCTGGGGACAATGGAGGTTGGAAGTCGAAGTGCTGACAGTCAGATACTCGCGCACATATGGTGGAAGTTCTGGTGTGTGACCTCTCCTTTGGTCTAACTCACCTGTGAAGCGTCTCGGGAAATTGAGAATTCCTCGTAAAGATCAACAGTGCCTCCTTCATGCTCGCTGAGTTCTTCTTCCTCCGCTTTTTGTTTCTTTGCCATTCGTTTGGCGTGGCCGGGCTTGCTCTTCTTAGTACGAGCCATGGTGAGTAACCTCGAATGTAAGTCTGGGCGTCGACAAAGGGATGAATGTCGAGAGCGGGCGCGGAAGTAACTGGACGCAGCCGAGAGGTTGGACTTGTCCGAACTCGCAGCGGTCACGTGAGTGTAATGAGTCCAGAAGGGCGGACAGGAGTCGGTATCCGCAGTAGAAGCTGTCTCCGTCACTTCCGTCTGCACCCTTTATGGCAGGAGACGGAGAACGGGCAAGCCGCCAATTGTATACAAATGATACACAACGCAGTCGCAGACGCAAACAAAAACCATGTTTGTGGGCGTTGCCCATACCTAAGAAAGTGGATACATAGAACTCATTGCTTGTGTGCTTTGGTCGGTCAGTCGTCATGTCAACCGGAATCAACCCGGAAATTGCTTGCAGTGTGCTTGGACGAAAGGAAAGGAAGGGCCCTTGTATCACCGACTGTGCCACGTCGCTGGAATATAAAAGGAGCACACTTCCCCCCGTTTTCTTGCTTCTTCACAATCAAACTCACCCAAGTCCGAAGGGCTTTCAATCGCCGTGCCATTCCAGCACGGGGGGGGTCAGACATCGCCATAGCATTCCACTATGGGGGGGGTCTGGGG
>JADGKA010001127.1:0-10643 GCA_027604605.1 Borealophlyctis nickersoniae
GAGGGTTTGCGTTGCATTTCATCTTTGCGGAACGCCTGTCGGAATCTTTTGAGAGCTTTTTGCGGAATCGGAATTGCGAACGAATGGAAATCTAAGGTGGAAAGGAAGATGCGGGGTTGGAGATTTTGCGTAGCATTTCCTCTTAGCGGAGCGCTTTGGCGTTGGGGTTGGAGGGGCCTGTCGGAGTAACAAAGAAGACGCAGCTTTTGTTATGGGCGTGAGTTGCTGAACGGGGTAAGAGGCGGGAAATGCAAGTCGGAAAGATGTGTCACTTTGGCGCAGGAGATGGAGAGCCGTGTGTCGCGGTAGCAAAGACGAGCTTTTGTTATGGGCTTGAGATGCTGAACGGAGTGAGGGAACGGAGTAAGGGGCGGTGAAGCAAATCGCAAAGGGTGTCGCTTGATCTTGATTAGCGGGAAATTGCAGTCTTTTGTAATGTGCAAGAATAATATGCAGCGTGGTGGTTTTTGCAAGATTCCGCAGACCCACTGGTTCGAGAATTTCGGCCAAATGCGCCGACCATGCACCCTCCACACCCGCAAATCTGTCACCGCCCCTGTGTTAACTCGGACTCACAGTTTTGATACCTTGATACTCTCCGTGCACAGTCATCCGGCGAACAGCAACGGTATGTTTGTACAAGGTTCCTTGTACCGCACTGCATTATGACTCGTATGAATCAAACCTTCCCGACACTGCGTCGATGTGACAATATATGGAACGTCCCACATTCTCCAACTTCTACCAAACGCAAACGTGGGAAAGTAAGGGGTTGCTGCCGATTGCAGGCGGGGGCGACGCGGGTTGACGGGGATATGACGGGGGGCGATGGGGTTCGGAACCGCACCACTGTGCGAGCTGCTGCAGCAAATTGAAGGCGACTCTATATTCGTTCAGGTGCAAGGAGCTTGTCTTTTCCCGGGACACCAAGACTGAAAACAGAGATAGAACGACATGCAGCAGGCTGAAAACTGTGGAGGTGCAAACTGTTGTATGGCCAACGAATTGGCGCTGGCAATATACAGGGTGCTTTCGTAACTGCCAAGTCCAAACAGGGTCTGCCTTTGATGAGATGTTGTTGCTGGTTCGAAGCATTCGCGTTGGAATTTGATCGCATGTCCCTGCTACGTACAATCCCTTTTCTTGCGTCTCGCCAGTGCAAAGAAAATGCAATTTGATCAAGTACCGGTTATTCCCCACTTTGGCACAGTCCATTCCGTTTTGCGCACTGAGGATAAACAAAACCGATGGTTCTACTTCCCAACCCGCAAGTATGACTGCGCAAACTGTCCGGCCGAACGGGTTTTCCGTCCTCAGATTAAAGGAGCCTGACTCTGAATGTTGTGTGCCATTTAAAGGTCCGTCACCTAAATCAAAACCCGCGAAGTTCATGTATTCTTTAAAGGGACCTAAGAACCGAGGCGACGCCTTCGGAACGTGGCTGTGGGCAGGGTCTTCGGTACTTTTCTTTGCCTCGTCCGGAATTCCGTTGCTCGTCAGTCTTGGCGAGCAAAAGGAAACAAGAAGCAGAATAACGCGGCGTTGAGTTGAGATGGATAGCAGCGCCTTCTACGCAAGGATTATCATGAAGTATTCAAGGTATCCATGCGCAGTTCACCAAAAGACTGGAAATGGGCATGCACCGGGGGCCCTGTTTTGCCCCGAAGGACGTGTTGATAGTGCCATAGTGCGCGGTGATGTGTGAACGGAGGGTACGATTTCCACCCCTTCACCCTGGCCTGGGACCTGTCGTGTATACATAATTTCTTGTTCATTTTTTTAATGGCATTAGGAGTTTGCGTTGTCAATACCTCCAGTACCAAACAAAGGTGCCCGAATATTAGTCCTTGGGTGGTGGATCACGTCAATTTGCACATGTGCGTAGTTTCAATTTCTTCGTACGGCGACACTGAATCAAGAAACAAGAAAGCACAATACAGCATGGTGGCATTGTAATGGCTATTGACGCTTTGCTTTCGCTGTGAAGTGCGAGTACTGTCATTCGGAGCAGCCGGGGTATGCGGAGACAAGTCTTAGCTTTGATCAAGCGGGACGAGCGGTTTAAAAAAAACGGTTGCGACGCCCCAGGGTCATCCGCAAACGTTTAAATTCCCGGAGATGCGCAATCCCTCGTTGTTGTCTCGTTGAAGATGCGTTTAAAACAATGCTCAGAACCAATGGCCCGGTCTAATTTGTCCATGCGCGGGTTCCCGCAGACTTCGGCTTCCATAAAAGAACGAACTTCCAAAAAAAGGAAGTGCAAAAACGCAGACACGTCACAGTCTCCCCTTGTATGAAGCCACGTAGGGAAGGAACATCCACCCTTCACGAACTAGAGCGCAGAAAGAAGACTTGCGAGACATGAAGTATGACCTTGGGTCTCCACTGCTAGCTTCGCACTGCACGACGCAGTTCTCTAGTCTGATCACTCGCGGGTAGCGCCTCAAGTTCGCCCGAACACTCGAGCAAGTCTTAAGTGATCACTGCAGCCTACCGTATTGGCCGAATGGTACTGGTCCGGCTTTCCAAGTGCCTTCTCCGCTAAAAGGCATCTGCTGATCTTGAGAGAAACAAAATACATTTAGGTCTTGACACAGTAAGAATACCTTTCAATGCAATTCCGGTCAACTGCGCGCGCGGACAAGCCTGGCCAACCACGCTGCATTTTGACAGGACTGTTGATGTAGGAGCATTATCGGAAACATTGAATTTACAGCGACTTATCCCTTAGATCCTACCTTGGGAACGACGTTTCTTCGCCTTCCGAAGAAAACAAAGGCAGAAAAAAGCACAAACCGCTGCACTGGATATCGGAAGCTTTGCTCTGGCACAACTTCCGCATGTCGTGCCCAGCCATATTCGACCAAATCTCTGGCGCGTCCGCCGACAGTACGCTCGCCTACGCTTAACTCAAACTGGGCTCCTTACATTGGTAATTGCATGCAGTACCCCAAACAAGCGACCAGGTTCTACGGCCATTCAATGGGTCGGTTCACGCGTGGTGTCGGTTCACGCTGCGGGTGGTTCATCCTTTTTTTTGTACTTAACGGTACCATTTGCTCCGATTGTGTCGCTTGATTGTGAGCTTCGTTTGATGCGATCGTACGACGTTGTTTCTTTCCACGCCCCGCTTTTGAGTACGGCATCACTGGAATTCTGCGTAGCGGAACGCGTGTCCTTTGTGTGGACCCGGGCGAATGGGACTAAGAAAAAAAAAAGTGAAACACAGCAAATCGGCGTATGGCACCGTGAACCCCGCCGGCACGTGGGGCGCTATTCAAATGAAGGTCGCTTCATGAGCGGTCTGACCACAGTCTGTATACCTTCACCCGTTGGATCCCGACGGAATTCATTGGTCGCATTGCAACAAGGTCCTGTTGCTCAAATCCCGCTGTACAATGTCCCCGTGCCAAAGCTGGTCTGCGGCTTCACTTGGTTCGTAAACACAGCCGCCAAAAAAAATCATGTTTGAATTCAAGGAAAGTAAACCAAACTCCATCCATCCGCCGCAGAAAAAAGACGACCTAACCAAAGCGACCAAATCACGGGTGAAATCAACCGGGTTGTGGAATCACTCGGTCGTGGACGGCACCCCCTCATCACGCTCATGGCCCAAATAGTCGCCCAGCATTTCAAAAGGTATTGCAGGTTTCCGGGTCTACCCATCAACGCAGACCTGCGCTCAAGCTATCCGGAAATGACAAGGGGAAGGTCTACAACACCATTCAATTGCTTTTTTCAAGTCAGCCGTAAAGACCATTTGAGCGTTTGAACTTGGCCTTAAAGACGCCGTTCAAACATTTATCAACCTAGTGCCAGATTTTTTTCGCGTTGCGTTAGAACACCGCCCGGCGTGAACCACTTAGATAAGTTGCCGGGCAGCGACTGCGCGGAAACCACCAAATACGAAAACAAAATGAAATGGAAATGAAACGTAGTCCAGATCGGACATACGTAAGGATATATTGACATCGCAATTTGAGCACTAGCGATTTTGCCTTTCCAATTCATTTTACATTCTCTGCCGTAAAAAAAACTGCCATTGATGTCTGAAAATCCGCATATGGACTGCTTGAAAATTTTAATATTGGAATATTGCCATTTGGGGCCCTGCAAAAATAAAATGAGCAAAAAGGAATACCTGGATTTAAGGCTTATGATACGGGAAGCGGAACTGTTGGATTCACTCGTACGGCGGGTGTGTCCGGTCATGTAGGCACAAGCGCATTAGCGCATGTTGATGACTTAGCCAGAATGTCGTGGAAGTCGGCCTGATAACACTTCGGTTGTGCGTCCCTCAAGGACGAACGTAGAGGAGGGTATCCACAACTACGGCTGCGCGCGGAGTCTCGAGTACACTAACTCGAGTATAAATGTCTGTCTGTGTAACCATGAACTGAATGGTCCACGGAACCCGACGATGGTGCATTTAGAAACGACATCCTTCCAGAACACCCGGCAAGTTTGATGTACTCAAACGTGCACTGCGAATCCAGATGTCGGGAGTATGTCTAATTGGGCTGCACTCACACTGGACGTTATGAATGGTCCAGGGAAACCGTTCGATGGTGCATTGATGACTAACTGCTGTTAGCTTTGCGCGGGACAGGCAAAAAAATAATGGTCTGACTATCGCGGTCCGTAAGGCGTTGAAAGCTTGTTAAAAGCCCTTCATCAAGTTTAACGTACTCACATGTGGCACACATGAGAAGTGTGGTTCCTTCATAGAATGAAAGTTTCATTGGAAAACAAATTCGTCAACGTCCGCATGTGGAACTGAAAGGGGGAGGGGGCGGGCCGGAGTTGCAATAACAACAACATCCCGTGTGGTGGAACCTCCCAATAGCCACGGGATAATGGCGAGGATTGTTCCTTATGTCATGACCCGCTCGTGAGACATTTGGGCTCACCGTCTGCGCACAACACCATTTCATCTGTCTGATTGTGGTAATAGCGACGGAACAGTATCGTGACCGAAGAAAAAGACAAAAACGGTCAGTTGCGGTTCGCGGGGTCTGGTTATATGATCTCTGCGGTCTCGCACTACGGCGTCCGCAAACCATTTGTCATTTTGGGCTCGCGCCTGTTTTCGGACACCCGACTTATGCGCGCACAGAAAAAAAGCAATTTCTCTCTTTACCCTAACAGCCATGCAAAGGCATTACGAAGCCATTCAAGCGGTTCTGCAGTCGGTCAACCCTTTGCCTGTTCGTCCACCATTTGGTGCCCTGCAGAATAAAACTTATGAAGCCATTCAAGCGGTTATGCAGTCGCTCCACCCTTTGCTTGTTCGTCCGCCATTTGGTGCCCCGCAAAATAAAACGAACAAAAGGAATGCCACGCTCAAAAATGTGCGATGTAGAAAGCGGAACTTTAGGATTCGCTCATGCAGTGGGCATGTGTGGTCATCCGGTCACTGACGCCTGGAGGAGGATATCCACGACTACGGCTGCGCGCGGAATGAACGGAAACCGCCGATGGTGATTGATAGACAGCCATTGGTTTTGCGGTTTCCCACACAATTGGCAAAAAAATACCGACAATTTATGATGGCGTTGAAGGCGTCGCGAAAGCCCGGCGGAGCGGGTTTGATGTATACAAACGTGAACTGTGAATGCCTCATAGGATACCACGGTTATGTCTCGGCTACTTGCGACCACACCGTTGTTATTTCGCCGCGCGCCCGTTGTTGAGCATACGATGTAGCTGGTGTCTTTACGTGGAGTCAGCAGATCGAAGGGACCCACTTCCGTTTGGTGAAAAGCTGCCAATAGCCATGAGACAAAAAAAAGACAAAAAAGAAGGTAGGTTCACATCTGCACTAACAAAGCCTGACCCTGCATAAGACACGTTTGGGCTCACGTCTGCTCACAGTACCATTCCAACTGTGAAGATCGGAGGGTGACCTGTAGAACAGTGTAACCAGAAAAGGACCCAACATGTCCGTCGTTTACGGAAGGGTCACCTCGTAGCGAGGGCGCGGGAATATGTGGATGGAAATCCTTTGTTTGGGCACCACGGCTGTTTGGGACACCCGGAATAGACGCACAGAAAAAAACCTTCCTCGTTTAGAAATGGACCCCTTTTAAAGGCGTTGTGAAGCCATTCAAGCGGTGTCATTCAAGCGGTTACGCTGTCGGTCCACACGAATGTCAACATTGCATAGTATGCCCTTATCTGCCGTCGCCTTAACATCTCACCGACCCCCTTCGTCAACCCTTCAAGAAAGGTCTACTGTTTTGGGACGCCCAGAATATGCGCACACAAAAAAGGACTTTCAGCTTTAAAGACGACGACGTTTACTAAAGGCGTTGTGAAGCCATTCAAGCGGTTACGCTGTCGTGTCCTGTTCAACCCTCTGCTTGGTCCTGCTCACAAATACATAGGTACAACTTTGTATAGTTATGCCCTATAGTTTCGTCTGCTGTCGCCCAAACACTTCACGAACCACTTCTAAAACCTTCAAGAATTGTCTCTTTGATGTTCAAACCAGTGTCGGCAGGTAG
Organism: Borealophlyctis nickersoniae; assembly: GCA_027604605.1. NCBI lineage: Eukaryota > Fungi > Chytridiomycota > Chytridiomycetes > Rhizophlyctidales > Borealophlyctidaceae > Borealophlyctis > Borealophlyctis nickersoniae. Next base: position 6,507 of record JADGKA010001127.1, read on the forward strand.
TCTGTTCAAACCGGTGTATGCCCTGACTGTGTGCCACATCTTGTATTTTTTGCCGTCTATGGGGGAAATCCAACGGTCACGCAAACAGAAACACCTGTTTGACCTGTATTAACGACCTGTGAAATGGTGCGTTGTATGCCGTGTATTATCACTTGCTCTCACCAGCCGCTTTTCGTCAACCCTTCAAGAAAGCTCTGTTGAAAATATTAATCCGGTGGCGACAGATACTCTGTTCAATCGGTGTAAAGGCACATATACTCAGTCCACATCTGGTTTTTTTGCTATCTTGGAATTCCGGAAATCAAACGGTAGGTTAACAGAAATACTGACCGATACCCAAAAACCAAAACGCAAGGTCTGTGAAAATGTTTAAACCAGGGTCGCGACAGAAACCGGTGGGAGCATACCATGTGTCCGCATCTCGGTTTTTTTGCCTTCTCTGGCGATAATCGCGGATATCGACCGGTAACTATATAAAAACACCGATTGATACCACAAAATAAAACGCAAGCCCAATTTCCGTATGCGAACCACGCGGGAACGTCCGCTACGGTCCACGGTTCAGTTCTGTCGTCCGCACTCCTGCCATTCGTCGCCATTCTCAGAAGGGGACTTTACAGAAACAATACCAAGAAGAATAAGCCGCAACGAACCATACCCCATATGGTGCGTACCAGGCGGAGCGTCAAGTCAACAACCAGCGCGCCAACCATAGGCGTTCGGTTGGTCGCAATCGGCCGCAAGTGAACCCATCTTTCTAAGCAGCCATCTCTTTTGGGTCGTCACACGCCGTCCGGTGAAAAAAATACCTGCCAGTGATAGACGCTTTGCCCATTGGTGAGTGCCCATTCGAAAGGCGCAGCAAACGGGATATGCTGTCCAGTCTTTATTTGCTCGTCCCGTACAGGAATGTATTAACGGCTAAGAAGTAGTCCATACTTCCGCGTTTTTTCTCTCCCTGAATGAGAATGCCAGCAACGCCTTCAGCGAACCTTCAGGAAGGGTAAATTGACAATGTTTAAACCGGGGTCGACAGATACGCTGTTCAAACCAGTATCCCCAAATTTGCTGGTCAAATATTTTTTTTTCTTGCCGTTCATGGTAGGTAATCAACAGAATAACGGAAACATCGATTGATGCACCGACAAAAAAGCAGCCTAAACTACACTACACTACCTAGTGCGTACCGGGCGGAACGTCTGCGGCGGTTCACGGTTTGGGTTCTTTTCTTCACCCCATACAACCCCTTTCTTGCCGACCATGATGGGTATGCAAAGCGAGTAAAGTGCTTCGTCCATGTAAAGGGGACGAGTCATTTACGCAAAGAGATTGCTTAGGATTGGCAAGTAATGGAAAGCCATCGAAGGAAGTTGGTAAGTCGACGACGCCGTGGCCATGAAGACGTGCCACCAAAGGTCTTTGTTCGGTCGAAATCGGCCGCAAACGAAACTATCTGGTCATGCTGTATCAGTTATTCTTTTTGGGGGACATTTCATATATGGTCCAGCGCAAAAAAGGCAAAGCTCTCAGTAACTCCCAGGCATCTGCTCGGGACCGGATGCACACGGTGTACCGAACGCTTTCAATCCCACCAAACAATGGTGCAGCGCAGTTATTCCGTCCCCCCCCTTTTTCCCCCCTTGCAATCACCAGCATAAGGCAAAAAACAAGTTGGGTACATCGGCATAGAGTATCTCGAGCCAATGAGTGATCGAGGAACCGACGGAAACCGTCTTTTTTTGATAAACGTTCACGTTCTTACCTGCGCAATGAATACCGACACCACCCCGGTCCGATGTGGCTGTAAAGAACACATTCACCATTTCGGACCGTACCTAAAGGTCTGTATCTTTCGGCATCGGAACAACGTTGGGTGTCAGCGAAGACCAAAAAACGTTTCAGTCAAGGGAGTTGTGGAGGCAGCCAGATGACGGGACCCGAAGGATATCCGGGAACACCGTTCGATTCCATCAACCCAGACATCCATTATTGTAATCTGCTAGACGGACTCGCCCACTTGGCGTTGCAATCGACGGCATAAAACCATTTGGCTAGAGATCAGCGTTGCGAGTAAGCAAATACCAAAGAAAAAGTCGTTCATTGGAGAACTAACTCCTTAACCCGATGTGGCCCGAAGGGAACCGACGCTCCACGGAATAAAGTCTATCCAAACAGAACAAAGGAACTGATGCGTACTCAGAGGTCCGAATCATTTGGCATGGGAACAACGTAAGCGAGGGCCCAAAAAAAAACATGAGCAACGATGAGGAAGATGTCCGGCAGCCGCACTTGCAACGATGCGACGTGAAGGGTTTCCGGGCACGGAAGGGTTGCGAATGGACGTGAGCTACCCTTTTGCGAGACGTTCCGTATGCTTGGTTTATACTTGCGTTGTAATTGACAGCATGGAAAAAAAGGATCGCAGCGGATTGTTAAAATATGTCGTCAATTCCGCCTCCGAAGGGCGGGTGACGGGGTGTGGTTGCATTGGAATGACGTCCGCAGAATACAGCGAAGCAAAACAAAGAAACTGAAGCATGCTCTTTGTAAGAAAACGGGACAATTGTGAACATGGTTGAGAAAAGCGCTCCGCGTCTCATCGTCTTTCTACAGCTACAGTGTGTCCATTTCTGCCATGGTAAGGAAACGCTGTTGAAGACTGGAGAGAAAAAAACAGAAGTCTGTCTGGTTCCGGGATCAAATGCTAGTATGGTTGAGAAAACCATGCCGCGTCTCGTCGTCTTTGTACAGCTATAGTGCATCTACTATCTTCAGTCAAAATGTTAAGGAACGCTGATGCACAGCACACCGAAGCGAAAAAAAGACAAAGTTGCTATGTTTGGACGCTCCATGGTGCATCCTGCGGGACCATCCGCCGTAATGCACATTGTGGTTGGACATTCTCACAACTTCTCCGGCTGCTACGAACGCAATGTGTATCCAACATGAGAAGTTTCGTCGAAGATGCAAACGGGATGCCCATTTTTCGTGCGGGAAGTCGGAATCAACGGATCCAGATGAACCACCAACGGAAATGTCAAGACCATGCTCTGCGTGGGCCACACCCCACACAGGCCACTCGGCAGCAATCCCGGCTGAACTTTTTTTTCGGTTGGCCTGGACGACCTCCGGCACACCATAATGGAACTCCATGGCTTGAATGTCGAGTTGCATTAGATACCTACCTATCGTTGCGGAAGCGCTGATGGGTACCGAAACGGAAAAAAAACGAAAGGTGCTTTCACAGGCAGTCCACGGTGCGGACCGTCCGTTGAGGTGCGGTGCACATAGTCAGGCTTTGGACGTTCCCACAATCTCCCTGGTTGCTGGGAACGCGATGTGTATCCAAACGAGGACTTGCTGTTCGCCGATGTGTGTAAGGGAATGGTTCATTCCAACAAAAGGATGATAGGAATCGGCGAGCGTTGAAACAAGGATCACCAACGGAAGTGTCAAGACCACGACTGATGTTGGCGTGGAAATGTACATGGATGTTTTTTTCTCGTCTGGTGTGGAATAACCTCCGGCAAAGAAAGGGAAGGAAAAAAACCAATGGACGTTTGGTGGGTACAAAGCACATTGATGCGTCGTTGGTAACGTCGAGCGCAGCTATCCATATCACATTCAAGCAGCGTCGACGCAAATATATGTGTATCCAAAGACAGCTGGACTCCATAGCTTGAACGTCGAGTTGCATGCTTAGGTACTGATCTATTTCCAGAGACTTGGTGGACGGCGAAAAAAAGCAGCTCGCAGTTCGGTTCACCAGGCGACCGCCTAACTGATGACGGCGGGTCAAAATCCATTCCAACCCAGGCGTCGACTGCATTTTCTCGAACCAATTGTGCAGGGTGCTTCCGTTGCGTTCCAAGATGAGGAATGCTTTGTAAATCTTGCAACGGTTTGCCGAAGAGGTAAACTTGCGAGATGGTTCCAATCATTACTAAACTAAAAAAGATTTGCATTTACTTAAGGATTAACTGCGCTTGGACCCATTTAGAAGGATACTCCAAGCGCATTTCGGTTATCTGAACCACTCTTGATATGCGCTGCCTTCTACGTGCCTTGAATCGGAACAACGCATAGGAAACTGAAGTTCAGTGTTTGTCACCCGCTCCTGCCCGCAAGAAATAGATG
>JADGKA010001128.1:0-10612 GCA_027604605.1 Borealophlyctis nickersoniae
GTCCGCTGCCGTGAGTGTTCTCGTCTCGGTTGGTTGATTTCCATATGTAGGTGGTAAAACCTGGAGAGGCGGTATGTGTTATGCAAAGAGACGATGGAGAATGAGGCGAAATAGAGGCGGGGGGTTTACCTGAGCAGGTTGCGAGGGTATCGCCTTGACGGTCGAATTTCGCAATCTGGGGTATTTTTGTTTTGTGTTAGCGAGACGTACCCAACTTCATCTACCGTAAAGTCAACATCCAACTCACACAATGAATCCCCGCGACCTTCGGATCCTCCAACCTCGCGACCAACCTCACTCCACCCGCACTTCCACCAGCCACATACTGAAACACGTCGACGGTGCGTCGGTCCGTGGCGGATTCGGGGTACCGCCCAATCACAAATAACCCAGGTATGACGGGTGACCAGGATGCTGTGATCGGGGTGATGTGTTGGAATGGGCGGTGTGGGTGTGGGAGGGTCGTAGTGGCGGTGAGGTGGGTGGTGGGAAGGGATATGTCGTAGAGGCGGTTTTCCTGAAAGATGGAAAGCGGAGTCGGTGAATCCAGGATCTTGGGTTGGTGTTTTTTGGGAGGTGGGTTTGTACTTACGGAGTTTTGTGCGGTTGTGAGGAGAGTGTATGGCGGGAATGGAGAAAATGTTGCTGCGGTGGTTTGCAAGTAGAATGGTGCGTCGTCAAGACATAGATAAAGTGCAAGACATTGGAAAAGGGCCTACCGGACGTGATCACGCCGTCGTGTTCCAAGACTTTGAGAGGTTGCACCCCGTCTTGCCCTTCACGCATCATGCGTACGTCCCATAGTTTTGCAACCTGAAGACCGGAAACACACATAGATATAACAATGAACCTCATTCGTCCATGCTAATGACAGGGACACAAGGCCACTTGTGACGCCTCACCCTATCATTCCCCGCCGTCGCGAGGACAAACTCATCCGCCGGATGAAACTCAACATCGTGGATTTTATTCTTGTGCAATCTCCCGCTCCACGCTGTCACGCCATCAAAATCAGATAGAATCATTTGTCCCGTATTATCCCCCACCACCAAACTCCGACGTGATGAAGAAACGTTGAGCGCCGTGTACCACCGGTTGTGCGTGAGGGTGTCCAGAAACACGCGGCCGTGACGGCCTTCAAAGTCTTGTTTGCGGACGGTGCCGTCGATGGAAGTGGTGAAGATCATGTTGGGCTCGGTCGGATGGAATTTCATCTACAAGATATAAGGTGGAACCACGTTATGAATCCGCAAGAACGATACTCCCAACACTCGGCAGAAAAGGCAAATTTTGACAGCGGTCTCACCGAAGTGATGGAACCACCTTTTCCACGTCCATACAAAAACGGGACGCTCTCGTCTTCATCATCGTCGCCATTTCTCGCACTACCGCCGCCGTTGCCCGCACCAGGCACATAACCTGCATGCCTCGCATTCTTTACATAATCCCACCAAACAACGTCACCGCCCTTACTCCCAAGTGCTACAACGTCTTCAAAGCCCGGAAAGGGATGCCATTCAATGCAAGTTACGCGGCGGTCAAAGTACGCTGCGGATTGCGAAACGCGCATACGCGAGATGTGCGAGGTGTAGGCTGGCAGGCGAGTTGATACGTGAAGATGTTTTGGGTGTGGAGGAGTGCAATGGGGTGAAAAGTATGGGCGATGATAAGGTGGAAGGAGGGTTGTTCGCGAGTGGAGAGGGATATACGGAAACACGGTATCGTAGAGATATGTTTTGGGACCAGCGGTGACGTGGATGGTCTCGGCCTGTGCTGGCGATGAATCGCAAGCTCCATTGCGAGAGATGGATGATGCACTTGTTGCTGAAGGCAATTTCATTGATTGTGATTTGTCGGTCTCTACAGAGTCCGCCGCCGATTGGGTTTGTTTTGTGGTAGGTGGGTTTGTCTCTCCAGCCTCTGGTTTTGGTTTGCCGTGCAAGGATGACTAAATGTCTTCTCAAGTTTGGGCAGGGGCATAGGAAAAGGGTGGACTCACCAGTGTATTTCCCACTATACGCAAACCTCTGTCGAAGGTTTAACGTTGCGGCCGCCAAACGCCTTTGTCCTTGGTCTTCTTGATCGCCAGCATCATCGTCGTGCACGTCCCCGCGGTGCTCGTTCCCACGCGTTTTTTTGCGAGGCAGCAATCTAGTGCCTCTGGATTCGTCTGTTTGAGCCTTTCTCTTTCTATTTGAACCTTGTGGGGGCATTTTCAATTGAGCAAGATCACAGGTTGAATTGAGAATGGCGAGGAGGGCGGAGAAATTGGGAGTGTGATGCTTGAAGACGAGGGCTTGACTCGTTTAACCCAGTTTGGAAATGGGCTTGTGAGTTGAGCCACCAAAGCCGTCGGACGACCGGCGATCGCGGGATCATTCCCAGATCTCGGTTGTCGGATCTCTTTGAAGCACTGTTACTCTAATGACGTCGTTGTTCTGAAAATGGGCATCGGACCTATTTCAACGTGACACAGGGCGACAAGGTTTAACCAGATTCACAGCCGAGAGTGTGTAAGCAGACCAGATCCAAGTTGCCGGAACAGCAGGACAGAGAGGACAGCACCCCCAAGACAAAAAAGCAAGCAGACACCACACTGGGCCGGAACTGGCATTCATTTTCAGTTGGTGGGCAGTGGATGGTCTCGGTCCAAAAACAGAAGCGGTCCATCAGACAGTCCGATCCAGTCCGAGCCTGAAAAAAAGGACAAAAAGGCCATCAACACCCCTCCCCCAAGTAAAGACTGCCCTCCCTGCCCTTCACTGACTCTGACGACGACCCGACGACCACCGCATCTTCCCTTGCTCTTTCTTTGCTTCCCTCGCAACCGCCGTAACGCCGTAACGCAGTCCCGGCCGCCCGTCCCCGTCTCTCGCTCCTTTTATAAAGTAATAAAAATCGGGCGGACATTCCTCCACCCTCCCTGCGTACCTTTAATCTATTTCCCACGCTGCCCTCGGGATCATAACGGGTAAAAACCTCTGTCCCCTAGTAACAAAGTAACAGTTGGTTGCCTCCCACGGTCTCCTAAACACTGGTTCCTCTGCTTTGCTCCCACGCACCCTACAGGCTGTAGACTTGGACTGTACTTAGACTTGGACATTCAACCCTCAGTTTTCCCTTCCCTTCTGGCCCTCCTGCATAACAGCAGCAGAATCTGGTCCGATGGGTATCCCTGACCTTCTCCTCGGGAAGGTCGAGCAGGTCCTCGTATGCATAAACAACGGGGACTTGAAAACCGCTGAAACTACCCTCGACGATATCACTACTATTGCAAAAAACGCTAAAAAGCAATCGACTCGCTCGGCAGCATTGCAGAGCCACCAGAAGCACATTGCCCTCCCAGCCGCCTCGTCTTACGTCCCAATCGCTCCGCAGATCTCGTCCCCCTCGACCCCGAAAAGCGAGAGCGTCGTCTTGCAGATAGGTAGACTTGTCTTTGGCTCCAATATCGTCCCTCCCGCTGGCAGTCCTTCCTCAGCCTACTCGTCTGTTCCCCAATATGACTCAGACGAAAATGGTCCCGACAATGATCTCGACGATGACAGCCAAAACCTCGAGACGGCAGAGTTTATAGACAGCAGCGATGAGGAGGATAACAATGATGATAACACGCACGACAGTAGCGCTGGCGTTGCTGCTGGTGGGGCCGATGAAATGGACCTTATCGACAATGACGCTACTATCCAGTCTGCGAACAGTATCAGATCGTTGTTGAAGGGAATGATCACAAAACAAAAGGAGATGGAAGAAGAGGTGAAAAAGTTAACTGCAATTGCAGCTGCTGGTAAGTCGCCTTTCCCATTCTGGAGCGCAAAAGGGGGTCTGGGACTGGGCGTGGGAAAGGTGGGCAAAGTAGGGAAGGCAGAACGACTTGTTACAGTGGTCCATGAGACGAATCAGCAGGAATCAGGACAAGACAAAGCGGATGAGTTGGATTGGAGAGATGGCGGGAAGAGTGAGAGAGCAACTACAAAGAACAGTTACTCAAAGATCATTGCATATACAATGTCTTTCAACACTCCGTGCCTTCTACATTCATAGCGGATCCCATCACCGGTAGAAAACTTGAGCTTAACAATTTGCCGTCCTTCTCGACTCCGGCAGCTTGCCCTCTTCCGACGCCTCCCACCCCTTCATCTGAAGTCCCTCCCGCGCAGTCGTCGAAAAGTACTGTCGGCCGTGCACAGGCACCCACACTCGAGTTGACTCCCCCACCCACCGATGCGGTTCTTGACGAATGCACTCGCGTTGCCAAAGCTCTTGCCGCCGGCGACTTGACCCGCTTCGTCAGCCAAGTTCCTGCTGAACACCCCTTTGGTCCCCTCGCCGCCGCTTTGAACGAAACCGTCACCCGTCTCGACCGCACTCTTAACCCCGTGATCCACGTCCTCCACGAGGTCTGCGCCGAGGGCAAGTTGGGTCTCCAGGCTCCGCTGGACGATACAGACGGCACTTGGCGCGATCTGATTGTGGCCGTCAACGAAGTCACCCGCGGACACTTTGAGCAAGTGACCGACATTGCTCACGTTTGCAAGGCTGTCGCGGCAGGTGATTTGACAAAGGCCATCAGCGTCGATCTGAAGGGTGACGCGCTGATTGTCAAAACCACGATCAATACGATGGTTACCACTCTGAACTCTTTTGCAAGCGAAGTGAGTTTGTCACATTGGTTTTTCATTTGACCGAAAAAGAGAATTGTTTCTAACCCATCTGTTCAGGTCACCAAAGTCGCCCACCAAGTCGGTACCGAGGGTCAGCTTGGTGTCCAAGCCCAAGTCCACGGCGTCGGCGGTACATGGGCCGTCCTCACCGACAATGTGAACCGTATGGCGGCAAACTTGACCGACCAAGTACGCGACATTGCCGATGTCACGAAAGCCATCGCCATGGGAGATTTAAGTCGTAAAGTCCGTGTTGACGGTCGCGGCGAGATTTTGGAACTGAAGGAGACGGTCAACTCCTTGGTTGATCAGCTGAGAACGTTTGCGTCTGAGGTAAGATTGGATGTCGTCTTTGGTGGGTTATTCTACATCGTGTCTGATCCATCCGTGGCGGTTTTTCAGGTGACACGTGTGGCTCGGGAAGTAGGCGCCGAGGGAAAATTGGGAGGGCAAGCCGTCGTGAAAGACGTCGCTGGAACATGGAAAGAACTTACCGAATCGGTACGCATGTTCCGCGTCCTCGAGTCCCTTCATAAGAAACGTTTCTCACAATGTTTGTTTCGTTTAGGTAAACGGCATGGCCCGAAATCTCACAGCTCAAGTGCGTGACATTGCAAGCGTCAGTTCAGCGATCGCAAGAGGCGATTTAAGTCGGATGGTAACGGTGGATGTCATGGGAGAGATGTTGGAGTTGAAGGAGACTGTAAATTCCTTGGTTGATCAGCTGCGAACGTTTGCTTCAGAGGTAAGGGGCTGTGTGTAGAGTTTCACGGAATGTGGTTTGGATTTTCTGATCGGTTTTCCACCTTAGGTAACGAGAGTTGCTAGAGAAGTAGGAACTGAGGGTGTTTTAGGAGGTCAAGCCGTTGTCAAAGATGTGGCAGGGACTTGGAAGGAGCTCACGGTACGTTATCATTCTTCGTTTCATTGCATACATGCGGCGCAATCCTAGAGAGAGGTACTTACGCATCTTTTCTTTCTCGGTGATTACAGGAATCCGTCAACGCCATGGCTGCGAATTTAACAGCTCAAGTACGAGACATCGCAGACGTTACGAAGGCGATCGCTAAGGGTGACTTGAGTCGGAAAGTTCGGGTTGATGGACGCGGAGAAATTTTGGAGTTGAAAGAAACCGTGAATAGCCTGGTTGAGCAGCTGACGACATTCGCGTCTGAGGTGGGTTTCGATATCTGGTCCTTATTTCAACCCAGAAGTTGGAAACTAAAAACTCCCACACCGTTTTGATCCTATTAGGTAACCCGTGTAGCCCGCGAAGTCGGAACCGAAGGCAAACTCGGTGGACAAGCCGTCGTCGAAGACGTTGCGGGCACATGGAAGGAGCTCACCGAATCCGTCAACGCCATGGCGAGTAATTTAACCGCGCAAGTCCGGGATATCGCCAGTGTCAGTAGTGCCATCGCGCGGGGTGATTTGAGTCAAACGGTTACTGTGGATGTGAGAGGAGAGATGTTGCAATTGAAGGAGACTGTGAACAGGTATGAATTGTTGTGGTGTTTTGTGCATTGTGCAAAGAGTATGCTGACGTTCACTGGTTTGTGTGTTGTAGTCTGGTCGATCAGTTGAGGACCTTTGCTAGTGAGGTTACCCGTGTCGCTCGCGAAGTAGGAACGGAAGGTGCTCTGGGTGGCCAGGCTGTTGTCAAAGATGTCGCTGGGACGTGGAAAGAACTGGTGAATTCTCATTGCCACTTAACAGCATGTTGTTTCCGAAACACCCTCTGAATTTATTGCGATCCACAATTACAGACAGAGTCAGTAAACGCCATGGCTGCAAATCTGACAGCACAAGTACGAGACATTGCCTCCGTCAGTTCCGCTATAGCGAGAGGCGACCTCAGTCGAACCGTCACCGTCGACGTACGCGGAGAAATGCTCGAACTAAAAGACACAGTCAACTCCCTCGTCGAACAACTGCGCACATTTGCCCGCGAAGTCACACGTGTCGCTCGCGAAGTCGGGACCGAGGGTAAATTGGGTGGACAAGCTGTCGTCAAGGACGTTGCCGGGACGTGGAAAGAGTTGACAGAGTCTGTGAACGCCATGGCTGCCAATTTGACTGCACAAGTGCGGGATATCGCGAGTGTCAGCAGTGCTATAGCCAGTGGTGATTTGAGTCGGATGGTCACGGTGGATGTCAAGGGGGAGATGAGCGAGCTGAAGAATACGGTGAATTCGTTGGTGGATCAGCTGAGGACGTTCGCCTCTGAGGTTTGTGTTCCGGCAGTTTTCGTCGTCCTTGACATGCATGCATGGGGTGCTGAACTCCCGTCGATATTTCCCAGGTAACTCGTGTCGCCCGAGAAGTCGGAACCGAGGGAAAATTGGGAGGACAGGCTGTAGTCAAGGACGTTGCCGGGACATGGAAGGAGCTAACAGAATCGGTATGCATCTCATTACATCCATATGCCCTTTTTCATTCTTACATAGGAAGCTCACCGTTTTCCTTCACTCTCGGACAGGTAAACGCCATGGCCGCCAATCTCACAGCGCAAGTGCGGGACATTGCGTCCGTGAGTACGGCCATCGCCCAAGGTGACTTGAGTAAAACAGTCACAGTAGACGTCCAAGGAGAAATGCTCCAGTTGAAGGAGACTGTCAATTCTCTTGTGAACCAACTGCGGACGTTCGCGAGGGAAGTGACGAGAGTCGCCAGGGAAGTCGGGACGGAGGGACGGTTGGGTGGACAAGCCGTTGTGAAGGATGTGGCTGGGACGTGGAAGGAGTTGACTGAAGGTTTGTGTGCTGTCCTTTGTGATTTGATTTGTTTGGTATGTGGATGCTAAGTGGTACCCTTTCTCTTCCCAAACGATCAGCCGTAAACGCGATGGCCAACAATCTAACCACACAAGTGCGGGACATCGCCCACGTCTCCAAGTGCATCGCCAAGGGTGACTTAAGCAGTAAAATCGAAGTCGACGTCCGCGGAGAAATGTTAGAATTGAAAGAAACGGTCAACCGACTTGTGGACCAGCTGCGGTTGTTTGCATCCGAAGTCACGCGTGTCGCCCGTGAAGTCGGCACGGAAGGCAAATTGGGCGGTCAGGCCGATGTGACGGACGTTGCGGGTATTTGGCGCGAGTTGACGGAATCTGTCAACGCCATGGCTGCGAATTTGACGGCGCAGGTGCGGGATATTGCTGGGGTGACTAAGGCTGTCGCGAGGGGAGAGTTGGAGAGGAAGATTGTTGTTGAGGGTGGGGGAGAGATTTTGGAGTTGAAGGATACCGGTATGTTTTTGTGGTCGTCCGTTTGAGTTATCATTTATGATCGGCCAGGGTTGTTCACTCCCTCATATTTCATCAACAGTAAACCGGATGGTGGACCAACTCCGCACATTCGCCGCCGAAGTCACACGTGTAGCCCGCGAAGTCGGAACCGAGGGTAAACTAGGAGTCCAAGCCCAAGTCGAAGATGTCTCTGGCACCTGGCGCACCATTATCACGGATGTCAACACGATGGCTGCAAACTTGACCACCCAAGTGCGCGCGTTTGCGGATATCAGTGCTGCCGCAACGGATGGAGACTTCACCAGGTTGATTGATGTGAAGGTTGAGGGTGAGATGGCCAGTTTGAAGAGCAAGGTATGTTTTGGGTATTATGTCGTTTGTTGCTTTTGTTTTTAATGGGATTCTGAACTGCTGTTTGTGATGGTATCCAGATCAATCAAATGGTGCTCACGCTTCGAGAGTCCATCCAAAAGAATACTGCTGCAAGAGAAGCTGCAGAGTATGCCAACCGTGCCAAGTCAGAATTCTTGGCGAATATGAGTCACGAAATCCGCACGGTGAGGATCTCATGAGTTTTCGCTTTGTTCTGTCTTCCAGGGACTGATAAGTTGCCATGACCACCTTTTATCTAGCCGATGAACGGCATCATCGGCATGACAATGCTAACCCTCGAAACCGAGCTCACGCGGCAACAAAAAGACAATCTCATCATCGTCTCCTCCCTCGCCAACTCCCTTCTCTCCATCATTGACGACATTCTCGACATTTCAAAGATCGAAGCCGGTAAACTTGTAGTGGAAGAAATCACAATGTCCCTCCGCAGCGTCGTGTTTAGCGTGCTCAAGACGCTGGCTGTGAGAGCGCATCAGAAGAATCTGGTGCTGATTTTCGAAGTCGATAATGGGATTCCGGATCAACTTGTTGGGGATCCGTTGAGGTTGAAGCAGGTTATTACCAATTTGGTCGGGAATGCTATTAAGTTTACTGCTGGTGGTGAGTATTTGTTCTGACCATTCTGTTGTTTGAAAGGGGTATTAATTTTGGAATTGTGCGTGCAGGCGAGGTGGTGCTGAAGGCTAGCGTTGATTATGTTAATGGAGACGAGGTCAATCTCTTGTTCTGTTGTCAGGACACTGGTATCGGGATTGAGGAGAGCAAAATTGACTTGATTTTTGATACGTTCTGTCAAGGTTTGTGCGGCTTCCGTCTTCTTGTAGCATGATTAGGAATGTGGTTTCTGACAGGCATTTTGTGCAGCTGACGGATCGACGACGCGTAAATTCGGTGGTACCGGTCTCGGGCTGACCATTTCACGCAAGCTGGTCGCACTCATGGGCGGTGACCTGTGGTGCAGATCCAAGTTTGCCCATGGATCTGAGTTCTACTTCAACGTTAAATTCCGTCGCTCCAAGCGCATTCCGGAGGACGTTGAGCAAAAGATTAAAGCATTCGGAAGCTCCACCATTCTCTTGGTGGAAGAGGAAGGCGACTCTGCTGCATTCTACCATGACATGCACCCCGACGAAGGTGCTGTCATGAGACGGCAGAGCGGCGACATGCCGGCCGCAGACTCGACGGTAGCGCTCGAAGCAACGCTCCGCCAAATGGGATTCTCACCCACACGCGCAAAAAGCATTCATGAAGCCTCCGAAGTCGCCGAGCGCACCACCTACTCTTCCCTCATTCTTAGTTCACTGGACGCTGTGGAACGCGCACGGGAAGACCAAAGACTGCGGTACATCCCTGTGGTCCTGTTCACAGCATCCCCCCGCATCCGCCTCGACATGAAACGCTGCATCGACATGGGGATCGCCTCCTATGCCTCTTCCCCCGCCTCACGCGAAGACGTAGTAAACGCCATTCTTCCCGCGCTTGAAAGTTCCGTACAAAACACGTCGACGACGCCCAACGCATCCGGCGAGAAGCAGTACGAGATTCTGTTGGCGGAGGACAACGTGGTGAACCAGAAACTGGCACTACGGATTCTAGAACGGTTTGGACATAAAGTCAAAGTGGTGGAGAATGGAAAACTGGCGGTGGAGGCGTATCAGAAGAGCGCGTTTGATTTGATTTTGATGGATGTGCAGATGCCGATTATGGGTGGGTTTGAAGCTACGCAGAGGATTAGGGAGATTGGTGAGTTGCTGTGCTGGGTTTGTTTTCTCTGTTGTGTACAGTGTAAAATTGCGTACTAATATGTGTTCTGACTGTTACAGAAAAGAAGTTGGGACATGATACACCACTCAAGCGGATCCCAATTGTGGCTGTCACAGCGCATGCTATGATTGGTGACCGGGAGAAGTGTCTCAACGCCGGCATGGACGAGTATATTACCAGTGAGTATAGCGCATGCCATTAGTTCTGTTTCATCTGGTTACTCAACAAAGGTCCTTTTACAATAGAACCCCTACGAATGAACGAACTCAACGCCATAATCAACAAATTCCCCAAGCGCGTTCACGTCGCCCACGTAGCCGGCGGCCCCGCAGCCGTCGCAACGGGAGATGCATCAGCAGGCCTGGGTATCGTCGCGTTAGACGAGGACGCGTCAGCTGGCGGACCGACGAAAGCCGCCGCACCCGTCGTATCGAGTTCGTCGTGGGCGCCGTCGGATACGTTTGGTAGGGCCGATGGGAGTGCCGTGGCGGCCGCCGACCGGTTGTTGGCTGAGGCTAGGGGACGGAGGGGTGGGACTTAGGGG
>JADGKA010001129.1:0-10600 GCA_027604605.1 Borealophlyctis nickersoniae
ATGGGGGAAAGTGGACAAAATCGTGATTGTCTCTATATAGGTAAACCCCGATTTTGTCCATTTCCCCCGTTTTTTACAGACAGAAAATTACTGTATTTTTATAATACTTTGCATTTCATGCTGCTTTACTCGACACGACCGCGACGCTCCGCAACCCGTCTCCTCCTTTCCCTTTCCCGTGCACGCCGGGCTTGAACTTCTACCCACTCGGCATCCGAAATACCCGGTGGGCTGGGCCATAATCGCCGCCCTCCACCCGTGCGCGTTGCAGCAGCTCGCCTCGGCGGGGTGGCCTCGTTAGCAGGAGAATGTGCCACATCTTCATCAACCGGCTGGCGACATACGCAACAGTCCCCTCGGCGCCAAGTCCCCAGCAGGCGATGTGATAGTGGTGGAGGCATGGCAGGGTGATAAGCTCTTCTTCAGCCGTTTCGATGTTATCCTGGCAAATGGAACAGAAACGTCGCTCGGGAACCTCCTCTGTTTCCATGCGTTCGGGAACCTCCTCTGTTTCCATGCGTTCGGGAATCTCCTCTGTTTCCATGCGTTCGGGAAGCTCCTCTGTTTCCATGGGCTCGTTCTGGGTTGGCGTTGCCTCGGTTTCCCCTGCCTGCCGGATGTGTTCAATTCTCCCCTATCTAACCTGTTGTGACCGACGGCAACTTTCGAGTACCTGTAGGATTCTGCGATGGGTGGAAGTACGGGATGAATGTCGAGACCATTCATCTGTCGCCCGATTTTGCCGACTGCATAAGAGGATCACGGATTCAGAAACGAAGATGTGCAATTCATTTTCTTACTGTGGCTACATTGACCGTTTTATAACTGTCTTTATAAAAATTTGCATTGATGAGACAATGGAGGAGGGCAAGAAAACCCTTTCTGAATACAATTGGTACATCGTGAAATATGCGTACGACAGACCAATTGCGTTGACTTGGGAGTTATAAAGTTTTCTATCGATAGAAAAAGCTTGCTGTGGCATGGTCAAGGGAGTGTTGATGGTGGTGGTGAAGGATATTTCAATAACCCATCAACTTTCAGACCATGCGTTACAAAAAGGTAATATAAAATAAAGGTTGTAAATTAATCTGTTAAAATGAAACGCAAAAGGAACGGCAAAGTAAACCTAACGGAAGAGGAGATCAAGATGGATGCGGCGAATCACGAGATGGATACAATGATTTGCGAGACGCAGGCGGTGCATCGGGAGATGAAGAGAGGAAAACTGAGCGACAACATGATCCAACGCCTTGTGGATCACTTCTCTCTTGTGGATAAATTGCACGGTGGTGGTGGTGGAAGCCCCCAGCAAAGGATGAAAACATTTGACAAAATGAATATCGACGGTATATTGGAATATATTAAGATCGTCACTGACGATTGGAAAAGTATTGTCAAGGACGCCGATGTCAAAAGTTAAGAGGAAGTTTACTATCGATAGAAAATGTTTGTTTTATAAAAGAGAGCTCGCAGTCCCAACACCACCCAACACCCAACTGAAACAAAATGATACAATATGTCCGACAAAGTGAAAGACGAAGTCAGGTGGATCGGATTGGCTATTCATATGTATATCTGAACGTTGAAAGAAAAGTGTGGACACGATGAAGAAAAGACTGCGTCTTCCGATTGTGATTGTTGCAAGTGGACCCAGAGGGTGCGTTGGGTCGTCCATTTGCTAGACTTCTGGGCATCCCCACCCAAGCGTGCATTACAAGATGCGATCAAATTGATAGAGAGGCTCCCTCGGGATGAAACCAACACCAATGTGGGGGCAGAAGTCACTGCGCGATTATTGGACTTCAAGACGTGGATGGAAGAGACGCTAGCCTTGGCAGAGGCAGAAGAGGAACCTCTGCCCACCTACACCCGCGAGGAGGACTCGGACTCGGAATAGGTGTAGGGCAGGAGGCGCCGAAGGAGGTGTAGCATTGTAGTGAGAGAATGAGCTAGAAAGTTTTTTAAAAATAGGGAGGTTTGAATTTTTTTCGCAGGAGTGGATTTTTTTTTTTGTGACCTCTTTTTTATTTTAGTTTTTATGAAAAAAAAGTGCTACAATGCTACACTTGGAATGGAGTGAGAGAGGTTTCGATGAGTGAAAGATAGAGAAAGTGTTTGTCTTCATTCATGTAGGGAGAGAGAAAATGTAGTACAATAAAGGTGTAGCATTTATACCCAAGACAAGCGAGCGGGAAATCCGGTGGCAAGAAATGGATGCCCTCCGACGCCACATGTGTTTTTCTTTGACAAACTGGATGTGGATGCGTTTTTTTTTGTGAAAAGGTGTAATGTCTAGGTAGAGTGATTGTTTGTAAGAATAATCTATCGATAGAAGAAATGGGCGAGTTTGTCAAAAAGGCGCCTTGTTTGTGAAAAAGTGGATTTTAGTGGGGGGTGAATCGTTTGTCAAAATGTGTTGCATTGGTGTATTTTTGGTGAATCCTTTTGTCGTCAATTTCCGTCGTGGGTGAATGTGGAAGACTAAAAATCATTTTTTGAAATTTTTGAATTTGAAATTTTTGATTGAAAGAGGTTTGGAAGAATAATCTATCGATAGAAGAGGTTTACCACACGAATGCGTATATATTTTACCACGCGAATGCCTATGTCCGTAAAGACCATGTCAACGACCGTAAAGTCCATAAAGTCCGTGTCACGTGCCAAAACCGAGAGTCCGTGTCAAAGACCGGAAAGCCCATGTCAAAGACCCGAAAGTCCGTATCAAGACCCCGTTTACCACACAAATGCCCATATAATTTACCACGTGATAGCTGATATAATTTACCACGCAAATACCTATATAATTTACCACGGACCTGAGTTAGTCCAGGTTTACTACGTAGTAAACCTGGACTAACTCACAGGCCATCTCTAGGAATATGTTTTATCAAAAGATCCGGTCATTGATGAGGGAAATAACTGTGAAGGGAGTCCGGTACTTTGCCGGAGTTAAGAGGAAGTCGATAGTATAAATTCAATTTCTTTTCCGAACACCGGCATAATAGCCGTATCCCTTTACTTTGCATTCTGTAATCTGCATGTTGCGGAGGGTCTTGAAGAATTGATGGCTAGATATAGAGGCACTTTTGTTATCACTTTCTATATCATCTTTGACATACTGCAAATACATTTCTCATCTACAAATTTTGTCACTGCGGAGGCCAGTTTTGTCAAAGTTGGCGGCAAACCAGTTTCTAATGTTCAAATGTGCCATGTCGTTATCTACACCTTATTCCCTTTCTTCCCTTTAAATAGACTTTGTGTTTTTTGTAATATGAAGGGGTGCAGCGGAGTGCAGCCGGGGTGCAAGAATTCGGGAAGAATTGCACCCCTACATGGATGTAGAGAGTAAGTAAAATTGACACTTTTACTACTAGAAAAGTATGGAGTACTAGTAACAATGAAATGTTGGGGTGCAAAAGTGCAGCTTATTTTCAATATTGTAGCTTAGGGATTTGAAAAAAAAGGAAAGTTGACAAGTTGGCAGTCAACTATCAGCTTTTATTAATTTTCGTCTTTATATGGGTCCCTTATTTAAAAAAAGCTGCACCCTTGCACCCGTTCAAAATAGATGAATATTTGCTCCATAGGTTTTCCTGGAGAGATGGATAGAATGGGATGGCTTGTCTGCATACATGTAGGGGTGCAGTTTATTCAAAAAAGCTGTACCCAAGCTGCACCCAAGGTTGCACCCTGGTACGGCTGGTGAATAATTGAGAGTTGCGTAATAGTTGCGTAATAGTTGCGTAATAGTTGCGTAATAGTTGCGTAATAGTTGCGTAATAGTTGCGTAATATGGCTTGATGATTATGTACAGTTGGGTAATATGGCTTGATGATTATGTAAGAACCAAAGGCCGAATATAGGGATATGGAGCCGAAAAGGTGAATCCAATGGGTTTACCATAGGGAAGTCATATATAATTTACCATAGCTGAGTTTTACCAGACTGGTAAACCTTATGGACTAACTCACCGGTTGTGCCAAGAACCCATCAGTTTTGATTTGACCACAAAACACAAGCATGTTCAAATTTATTTTAGCAATTGCTTGACTTTTTCCTCTTTTACCTCAAGTGTTTCATTATGCCCACCGTCACGCTCGACATCGACACCCCCGACGCCGCCGCGGGGTTTGCCGTGCCGCGCCTACAATACCTGCTCCTAAGCCCAGCGTTTCGGAAGTCGTACCTACTCCACATTCTCACGCCAGAAGAATGCACCGCTCGCCGTCAAAACCTCAAGCCAACTTGGGAAGAGAGGGTTCTCTTGCATGACCTGCTCGTCAGCCGCCGTATCACAATCAAAACCTCCACGAAATCGCGGCACCCCTCCGTGACCGCCAACCGCAAGTCGTTTGGCTGGTTCGAAGGTGTCTCTGGCGAGATTTTCGTTACCGCAAGGGTAAGCTTCGTTTTTTTTTTTTCGGTGAAGTCTACGTCTTTTACATTTGAGGTCTAAATCAACCCAATTCAAAAATAGTTCGTCCACGTCCCCGGTAATAATGCCAACGATGACCTGCTCCACCGACACGCACTCCTGCTCCAGAGGGTGTTCGTGCATGAGCTCGAACATCACGTCACCTTCACAAAGCCCTCTCCACACTACCCCAGGAGGATGCCCTGGCCCAACGTTATATTGGAGGGCCCAGAGTCCGGACGGGTCCTGGAGAGATATTTGTTTGGTGGCCTTCTCGGGTTTCTTTGGAAGCGCGTTCCAACGGATGCGCCCAAAGTGCTGGTAGGTGTATCATTTGAATGTTTTCACTGTGTTGTTCCGGTCATTAAGTACGCTGTGCTCTGGTATTCTTATCTAGTGTACCGCGAAGGGAGGAGGAGTATGGGAGGGCGGTGGGGCTTTTGGGTTATGTAATTTGCTCCGCGTGATATGTTGCGCGCGGGCAGCAAATACATCGGAATTTTCGGTAATTTGGTTTTTGGGAGTGCGCTCGGTTTTTGGGACTCAATAAATGGTGCCTTGTCCTATTGTTCTTCCTTAACGCTTCCTTTGCACCAAATTATGGGCACTTATGGCCCCTTCGACCCCGCACTCTGGATCCGACCTACGCACATACCCTTACCGGTGGCGGAGGTGATGGAGCGAATACTTGCCCCGCCAAAACCCCCGGAGCCTTCGACTGGCCACTAGACTGCACATGCCCGTCACGCACCGCGTCATCTCCATGCCGTACATGCATTAAGGGAAAGCTGCACGAACTGTACCTGGATCAAAAGATAGACAACGAGGTCTACTCCTACATAGAGAAACGTCTCTTGCGCCCTGACGCGCCCCACGAGGAGGTGACAGCGACTAAGGACACCTATTTGAATGGCAAATGGCGGCGCCTTTTTACAGAGCACAAGTTGAGGGAAGCGAGATGGAACGCGTTTTCGGGACGAGTGAGGGAATTGTTGTGTGGTGGGGTTCCCTTTCGCCTTGTGTTTTGTTTTGGTCTCCCTGCCCTCGCAATGTCGCTCTTGTCGACAGCCAAGTTCCCCCCACCTCATCCCGCAGGCTTCATCTTTCCGTGATGAAGCAGGTTTTTGAATGAGGTGAAGAATAATAAATGCCCCGATGCTAGAGGGCAGCGCAAACCATTGATTGGGAATTGCGACTGGCTGTAGAGGTGTGGCAGATAACTTTTCAAAGCTCCGTGAAGATAGCTTTTCGTCAAATATATACATTGTGCGTCCGCTATGTCTACCGGTTGCTCCGATATATGGGAATCGTGCAGCTGTGGACGGGGGGCATGATCCAATTCAGATTGAATATGTTGGTTACATTGTGCGTGTCAATGAAGGGAAAAAAATGATCCCTCCCGTAACTCTTTGATGTTGTTCTCCTCTTTGTCTGTTTCTGGCAACGGGGGCCGTCACAGGAATCAAGGAGCGCAGGTTGCTGTGATGCGCAGTCCCTGATGAAACGTTTACACAGATGTCCACACCCAAGAGTCTTCGTTCTTTTGTTTGCTGCCCTATGGCCCAAAAAACGCTCTGAAAAGACTGGAAGCGCCAACCACAGTAGTAAACACCATTCTTCATTTTATATTATACAGGGTTTGAAAAACCCACCCATCGTACTATACGAGACAAAAAAAAAAGAAATGGAAACCGTAACGGAAAACAAAAATTTCAAATACAAGTTCCGGCAACCTCCTGCTGTTTCACCACCACCCATCTTTCAAACAAAAAAATAATAAGTTTCTCCGTGATTGTATAGTGTCCACGCGTCCACGCCCGCCACCCTGAACCCCTCCCGGGAAGAGTCATCTTTTTAGTCCAAAGACCACCGATGCGGGTCCTTATTGTTCAGCCGGTTGAAATCGTCCATTTCTAGGTTTGGGTTGCGAGCTTTGTGTACTGGCAGAACAATAACGAAAACAAGCGTCAGTGAGAGGATGGAAATGAGTGAAAGCGGACAGATGGGGGAAAACTCACGTTGCTCCTTCAACCCTTTCCCAAAGTTTCGGAAACAAAAGATTCCGACGACGAAGGTTGCTATTGATAGTATTAGGGTGATGGCCTCTGTTTGTTCGGATATGACATGTCAGACAGGAGAATTGATATGATCATTCTCAAGAGCGCCGGAGCGCCAGTGAAACGTACCAAAGAAGGTCAAAGAGTTCTTGCTGCCCTGATACTTGTTCGTCTTGTTGGTCTGAACATCCACCAGTTTGCTAATGAGGTACCCGATACCCCCCGACAAACCCAAGAGTGTGAGAGCCATCAACCAGTTGCTTTCTCTCCGAATCTGTGATTTCAACCATACATTATTGCCCAAACAGTAGCACTCCTCAACAATATAGATTTAAAATCATACCGCAAAGTAAGCGACAATAAGCAACCCGAGCGTAAACGGTATCGCGACGCCCGCGTGCGTCCACACGTCCGTTTTGTCGGTGGACGATTGGAGGATGAGGACGAGGACGAGGAATTGGAGGTCAAAGCCGAGGAAGAAAAACACGTCAAGTTTGAGGAGCATCATATAGATGTGGTACTGTCTGAGGCGGTCTGTTGTGTGAAATGGAGTCAGTACGAGAAAAGGACATTCGCGCGATGAAATGGAGAACGAACAAAGAAGACTTACTTTTGACAGCAATATCGGCTCCCAATTCCTTAAAAATACTCCACCCAAACACCCTGTATAACCGATACGAAATGGCGATCCAACCCAAACTGAACACGAGCATGCAGATGATAATCACAATCTCCACAACGCGAGTAGGGTGCACGGGGATGTTTTGAGTCTCTGCGACTTTCTGCTGGGCATCGGTGAAAATGGTCATGGCTTGTCTGTATTGCATGCAAGAGTAGCCAAAGAGAGCCCAGTTGAACGTTGTGGTTGAGACGAGTTGGATCATGGATGAGTGGACTACCTGTAAAGGTGTGGCAAACAAAATAAAGGGTTGGAAAATGCTAAGAACGGAACCAGGATGGGGTCCACAATGCGTCCGACGAAGCGTGGGAACACGTGCACCAATGTGTGTACGATGTGCCAATGATGCCCCACCATGACATCCGCCTCGCGCACTTGCGCATTCCAGTCCAGATCTGCAGGAGCGCGCCCTCTCGTTCTTTCATCGGTCCTACGGTTCGCCATCCCGCATCCACCGTCCCACCCATGTCCCCCCACATGTCGTTCCATGCATGCAGCAGTTTGTCAACCTACCGCATCAAAACACAAGAACAGCTGAAATGCCTGACTGGCGATAAACAGCCCATGATACAACGTCAGCGCGCGAGAGTTTTGATTCCCGGCATCACCGAGCAACGCAGACACCGCAGCGTCTGTGGTATAATTATAGTGACGTGTGGCGACGATGATTTCCAATAGAGTGATGAGCAGGAATTGGGATAGAGCCCATCCGACGGCTGCTTTTGCCCATGGGTCTCGAGGGATCTGTTATGCAAGAGAAGGAATGAAAAACAGGTGAGAGGAGGAAGCAAAAGGGAGCGGTAAGAGAGGGTTTTATTACCAGTTTTGCTTTGGGGGGTTTGGACGGGGATCGTTGATCGGAGGAGGAAGCAGTTGGTATGCGTACCAACGTGGAGTCGTAGTTCATTGTTGCGGTTTTTTACCACGGGGTGGGAAATTGAGTGTGTTGATAGGTATGGCACGTCCCTTCAGGATGCGAGTAGGGATGCAGCTCCGGTGTTCGTTCCCCACACGGTGTAGTGGAGTCTGTTTATGTGTGTAGGTAGTGTCCTCTATTGACCAGCAATAGGGGTGTATGCGCAAGTATGTTTCCAACCCTGTCTCTACTTTCTTCTGTGCTTTCACTGTAATTGAATTGAAACAAAAGCACTCCGCAAACCCAAACCCACTCTCTCTCCAACTGAAACGCAGGACCAAACCTGACTGTGGCGCTGTGTCGCGCAGGAAAATCATGGCAATGCGAAATTTGTCCATATTTGGATCACCCAGACAGACTCGCTCGCCGCACTTTAAGCGCAAGGTATCCGAGTATCGTCCAGCTTCCAATTAATTTGAAAACTTCATTCCGCAAAAGCGAACCACGAAATACTGTGCGCACTTCCAAGACATACATCCATGGGTATTTCCAGCTCTGTTCCTGTTCTCTGGTGTTGTCTGGACTGCACACGGCCGTTAGAAAGTCTGTGTATCTTCGGACGCGCGGAGTTTCCAGACGTTCAACACAGATTCCGAGACCGTATGTTGAGGACTGCATTTTAATGCGCAGATGTTTCACCTTTCAACTTGTGACATTCTTTCACCACATCCAATTGCTCCATTTCATACGCTTGCCTCGAACAACTTGAGAAAATATTTGAGAAAACGTTTGAGAAAACAAGGTGGCTGGAAAAGCGAATGAAACCGCGTCGCCCCTCTTTTGGTTGACACAGAAAGTTCTCCGAAGAAACCAAATGAACAGAGGTGGAAGCTAGCAGAGGGGGGACCGTCAAGGAATCTACTCCAAAATGAAATTGCTCAAGTTCACCCGTCACTACTGCACTACTGAAATTGCCCGTACTCAGCGCAGCCACTGCCAGACCTGTTCGCCCAACCGGCCTTTTCCTGAAAGTGAGATTAACACGGTCCAATGCTGCACAGTCTAATAACAAATCCCCAAAGGCCACCCAACAGAAGGTTCAGAGACTTTCCAATAGTATCGCAAATGTCATACACCTACTCCTGTTCTACCGACTCATCATAGCTCCCTCCGTTGAAACGAGCACAACCGAACTGTCTCTTCGGTATCAGGCCTCCAAAGACGGATACTGATACATTTCTCAGTGCCAAATCTAAGCAGTATCTAATAATCGATCGCAGTACCCGATAATTTCTCATGCGTTGTCAAATGTAGCCGTTAATACTAGTCACCATTTCCCAAAGGGGACCATCTCCACCACAAATATGATCCTCCAGCTAAAACTTCAACGCAGTGTGAAGTCAATACACTGGGGCGTGAAGTTACCTATGCCAATAAGGACACTTCAACCGCAGATAATAGACGGGAGCGACTTGCGGATATCTCACGGGGTAAGAAAAACTCGATGTCAATACAGACACGCATAATCGCATTACTTTTGCTTCATCAAACAAGTCCATTTAGTCGTGACGTTTCCATGCTGGCTTTTCTAGCTATTGCGGGTAGAGGGAGGTGACGGGACGGGAGACGAGTGATTGACCATGGCGTTCCGTTTGGATGTAAGAGCGGGCTTGACGGGGCTCAGCGGGCTTGACTTGGGGCTTCATGACCAGCCACATTGAAACCTCGCGCACCCCTTTCGCTCGACTCAACTGCACAATGGTCCTTCCAATTGCGCCCGAACTTTCCTCTCCCTCCAGTCCCCAATTCACCTTCACCCATGTCGGCAAAGTGCTCGTTCCGTGGCATTGCTGGCTTTCGCCGTCATGCTGATCACCTCCCCTACCGTAACTTCATTATGCATGAACGGTAGCCTTAACGACGACGTTGTCGAAACACGGGAGAAGGAATGGGATTGGCCCAGGTGAGTGGGTGAGCGGCATTCTTTAGTTCAGTCGCGAAACGGCGCTACTGCTGCCTTTCAGACACCAAAAGACTCCAAGGGTGGTTCAATCCCACGCCTTGGAGAATGAACCTCTCGCTTGCGGGGAGGGGCTGCGCAGTGTGCGGAAAACTTGTGGGTGGTGGACGGAAGGTGAGAGCATTCATGTATTGGGGGATGATGCATGCGCAGCTTCCGCTTCATATTCTCGTTTTATTACAGAAAGCAAAAATGAAACACAGCCGAAAGTCCGAACTTTTCTTCTACAGGCGAATCAAACTCAAAAACTCCTCGAAATCCGCATCCCTCTTAAGGTCCGCAATCTCCCCCCGCAACCGCTTTATCTCCTCAGCTTGTTCTTTAACCTTCGCCTCTAACGCCTCTGCGCGACGCTCCGCGTCCTTTTTCCCCTTCACCGCCTCCGCCGCTGCGTCTTCCCAGGACGACTTGGAAAGAATCAAGTCGGTCAGTTGTGCGTCCCGTCTGGACCGAGCGCGCACCTTTTTGTACATTTCTGGATTGCGGGGGTGGGCGGGAGCCTTGGGTTGTCTGGCACGACCACTGGTCTCAACTTTGCAAGACGAGCCGTGCACGCCCGATATGTACC